>JAJMHP010000038.1:0-151451 GCA_030583235.1 Metschnikowia lunata | reverse complement strand
TAACTTTCGTTCTTGATTAATGAAAACGTCCTTGGCAAATGCTTTCGCAGTAGTTAGTCTTTGCTTGATCTAAGAATTTCACCTCTGACAAGGAAATACTAATGCCCCCGACCGTCCCTATTAATCATTACGATGGTCCTAGAAACCAACAAAATAGGGCCTTCGTCGTATTTTGTTATTCCATGCTAAAAGATTCAGAAGATATTCGGCAAATAATTGATCAATGTTTTTCTTAAGCGCACTTAAGATCGATGAAGAGATCGGTGTTTTTTTTAAGTGTGTCTTCATTTGTTTAATAAAGCATTTCTCATCTCACAAAAGTTATTGCAAGCTCTGAGTTGTCACCTCAAAAATCCCACTCACATTTAAAAATTAAAACTCGCGAGATGCGTAATTAGGATCTTCATTTTTGCCGGGCAAAAATACAAATGCCAATTTTTATACTCTGTAATAGACTCAAAGTAAATTATTTTGCTTTAAATATCGAGAATAAGAAGTCCCCAGTTATTTCTTACTTATTTCTGCAATCTTTCACTGCTATCTAGTCTCTTATCTTGTGCACTTTAGTTTCCTCCACACCCACCACGTGACCGCG
This sequence comes from Metschnikowia lunata, assembly GCA_030583235.1. NCBI lineage: Eukaryota > Fungi > Ascomycota > Pichiomycetes > Serinales > Metschnikowiaceae > Metschnikowia > Metschnikowia lunata. The sequence goes on along the minus strand of JAJMHP010000038.1, from coordinate 150,856 downwards.
AGATACTCATCACCTACCTTCCCTTCTACGCTTACATTGTTTCTTCAATACTTCTTTGTACTATTAACACATGTCAGAGACAAAGCAAGCGGTTTTTCCGCCTGAAGTATTGGCTAGAATCACACCGGACGTTTCTCTCGAGCGCCATCTTGTTCTTGGCCTTCGTCCCAGCTTGAGGCAGTTTGACGAGTTCCGGACACTTTCGGCAAATCTTGGCTCGCTTAACAACTTGGGTACGAATTCCCTTGTTGGGCTGGCGACGGTGAAAAATGGCGATACACATGCGTTTTGTGGAATTACGCTTGGAGTCAGTGAAGTAAACGGCACTGACGACTTTTTGGCTGCAGACCAATCCAGCAACAAAAATGCTGGTTTTGCATCCATATATCCGGTTGTAGAAATTGCCAGGGGTAGAACGGGTGCCCCCACAGACGAAGAAATGATCTTGTCTCAGAAATTGCACAGCCACGTGCTTCATCTGCACATTTTGCCCGTGCTGCTGCTTGCCTTGGTGCCTGGTTATCAGCTCGTTGATGAAAATTCCGGCAAAAACTACATTGCGTACCCGGACGGTCCCAATATGACCGCCGAGGAATTGCAAAACTTGAGTTCCACAATCAATATCACCAAGAAGAAGTATACGTATGTTTTGTACGCGCACGTGAAGGTGTTTTCGCGTGGGGGGCCTCTTTTTGACCTCGTCCACTATGCTCTCATGGCGGCGTTGAAAAACACGGTTCTTCCGCGGGTGTTTTTGGCCGATTCGGGCATAGATCCAAACGTGAGGGTGCCTGTAAGGTCTCGGGGCAATTTCGGGCACTTGAGTCAAAGCGCTGGCCGGTTCTGTTTCGATGGAGATATGACTTTGGCCCGTAGCTTGCACCTAGACGATTCCCAAACAGGCGTGTCGTCATCATTTGGACTTGTTCAAGTTAATGGCGATAATGAACAAGGTCTACAAGAATGTCAAACTATTCTTTTGGCCGATTTAGAGGGTGAGGCCGAGGAAGCTTCTGCTGAGTCTCGTATCACGGTCGTACGCAACAAAAACTTGCTAACTCACGTTAGTGTAACCGGTGGAGGAGCGAATGTCACATTGGAAACGCTCAGAAGTGCTTTGCGCATTGCTCAGAAAAGACTGGCGGTCGTGAAACATGGGAAATAAGGCATGAGAAGCGATCCGAATTTTCAGTCCGTCTTCACTAATGATGGGCAAAGCCTGCTACCTTGAAAGAGGAAGCTCTTGGCAAAAGAAATTTTGCTGCAGCTTGTTAGGATATCGAGCCTGTACAGATTTGCTACAAAAATGCTAGCTTTGGGGCTCTTTGGTCTGTCCTATGTCATGAAATCCAAACCATCATCAGCAAATTCGTGCCCAATTCTGCAATATTTCATTCATTGTATATCCAAGAGTATCGAGGCACTACGCCTTCTGACAGTTTGTCCAACTCTGACTTACTATACTAGCGTACACCATTGGAGGTTACAGGCTTAAGGGCGTATATGTTAGAAGCTATACAAGATCTCAATTCTGGAACTAGAAATGTGAACCAGAATAATCAATCACACCCTGGCGTGCGAGCACGGTCCTCAGAATTTAGAGTTTGAAAGAGCGAGCACACATCCGGAATAAATGATCAAATATCATGTTTTCTAAACACAAAACTCCTCTTTTTATGTGTATATATACAGATAACACAATTGATGTTAAAAGATAAACATCACGTATTTTGTGACTTCACGGAAAACCGGCTTGAAATATGGACCACGGGTCTTCCCCGGATTCAGAACCCGGTAGAGGGCTCGAAAACCCAGACATCCCTAACCCCAGACGTGCCGTCAGATCGATAAACTTAAACTTCCTGGTATCGTTAGGTTACAATCCAAAACTAAAAGCAGTTTGGAAAAAAATAAGCCGTTTTGAAATTGCAGAGCTTTTTTATAGTTCGCGAAGGAAACCCTCAATTCACTGCTATTTGGACTTCGAGTGCGTGCCACTTGAAAATACTGCTCTTCCTTAGAGATTTGCACTTTTCCTCCATAACGCTGTAAAATGGCACCCAAAAGCCTGGAAACAGATGGTGACACTGCCCCAGAGCAAGAAATTTTAGAATTACTTGAGAATGAGGTGCTTGCAGGCTTCTATATTAATGCAGAATTGCTCGGAAACTGGCAGACCGAGCTCAGTGATTTGACAGCTAATCACCAGTTATTGGCACATGCCACACGCCAGGAGATTGTGTTGCAGTTCCCATCAGATCCTGTGGTATTTGGAAAAACCCACTTAAAAGCATTAGAAACGTGTTTTGGCAAGCTAGAAGCGCTTGATATGAACGTCTACTTTGAGTTCAAGTTGATTATCTACGAGGTGATTTTGTGCGCCTCAACCGCTCTATATACGGGCAAGATCCAGCTTTTTAAGGCTGGAATCTTAAATTTATTGCTTACGAATTATATGGGTTGTCTTTTTAAATTAAAAGACGACTCTTCAACCCAAGAAAAGCTTCTTTGTGAAACTAAATCTCTGCTCTTGAGCTCGTTTTTGGAGTTGGGATGCGATGCTAAGCTATTCAAGCAGATTTTATTCCCGCTCTTTGTCAAAACGTCTCTGCTCAGCTTCTGCGGCAAAAGATTGCTCTTAAGAACGTTTTCCCTGTTTCTTGAAAAGTGTCCAACGAGCTATCTGGCCCTTCTTTTCAATAACTTCACACAGAGACCGGTAACTATTCCGATAAATAGCGACTTAGCCATGCTGAATTGCTTTACCTTGTCTACGTGGCTTAAGACGAATAGTCTAGCTGAAACAAACGAAGACGTCGTGCCGGTCACGCTTTTTCTGTTAGCAAACTCCATTGATCACGAAGCTCTAATTTTCCAGGTCCAACTTTGGAACGGTAAATTCATTGTGAATATCCTTGATCCAGCAACCAGATCTAAGCGACAATTTACTTTCAACCAAGAACTCAAGTCACTGCTAACGAGGAATCAAGGTTTCACATTCTTCGTTCTTAGTTATGATACACACCAAAACCTTAACCTATACATCGACGGAGAGTACAGCGAGTCAATTCCATGCTCATTTGTAACAAAAAGTGATATTAGATGGAACAAGCTTTACATTGGAGATCCACTTGATCCACTGCAACGAAATGAGCTGGGTGCAAACCTATTCGCTAAGCAAGAGCTCCTTGTGAAAGATTTAGCAGTCATGGATATTGCAATGCCGTTTGAGTGGGTGAGTCTTTACTATTTTTTGGGTTTAGGTTTTGATTGGTCTCGTAAAGACTTCTCTGAACTGAACATTGTGGCATTTTTGGACTGCCTCTCAAAAGAGAACAACGCTCTTATGTGCCACCGAGTAAAAGAAATCATGCAATCGAAGGGCCAGCAACCTTCTGGCCGAGGAAGCAAACAAAATAATGCCGCAAATCCAAGAGAAGCAGCTTCATCTTCGTCAACAGACCATCATACACCGAGCAAGCAAGAAATTGCCTGCTTTTTAACACAGGCGAAAGTCAGAACCTCGAATTTTCTCTACGACTCCAATGACTCTCAATTTATTGAATTCATAGACCAGTCTAAAAACCAGGAAATAGTATGTCATCGCTTCAACTCTTTTGGCAGCTCAATCTTTTGCTGGGGAGGTTCAGGGCTTCTTCTCTCATTGATAGAGGCCGTTATGAAGGATGATTATCATGATATACGTCACAGAGACTTCCTAGTATTTGATTCGATGAGAATACTTTTTTCGTGTTTGAGCAAAGATTGGAGAATAAACAAAGAGTTTGAGAACACCGACGGTTACTGGGCTCTTGCGATTTTACTTGACCACTACAAAGTCAACTATAATCATAATCTAGCTTTCAAAAACTGGCAAGATTTCGAAGAAATGGAAAACAAAACAACTGCTGAAACGTCTCTAGCTCGATTTGAAGGAAGTTTCTTGAAAATGCTATTAGGCTTTTCAAGCACCAGCAAAACTGGAGGCTTAATTGTCTCCGACTTTACCGCATTCAGAGTTCTCATTTTCAATCTTGAGCTTTTTTCATCTGCAAACAATCTTTCAGTACTATACTCGCACATTATGGATATGTTGGGGACAGATAGATACAGAAGTCATAATTTGAAAGAATTCTACAAGATGCGAGTGTTGAAAAGACTCATCCAACACACCAAGGCTTCTCTATTTCTGGATGCAGGAGATGAAGATGTACAAGGCGTTACACGGCTCCTTGAATTGATTATAAGCTTTGATATTTCTGTCGATTCGATAAAATGTGTTTCACAATTTGTCATTTTTGCCCTTTACAACGAGGCTTCAGAGGAGAAATCCCAGGAGGCCGGCCTTCAGGCTTTGCTTGCCTTGACCAACAAACTCTGTGGGCCCTCATCTTCAATCAAGCTGCTTAAGAAATTCTCTCGTTCCATCTCGATTCATTGGATTTTACTCTTGATGGACTTCCAATGTGAAAACAAGCCATTGTCAGTTAAAGTGGTATGTTGCGCAATTGGTCTTCTATCCAAGTTTTTAAGAGTTCTTGGACCTAGTGTGATACGTCGATTCTTTCATTCCAGCAGAGGGCTCAATGTGTTGAATTACTTCCTCCAAAGTTGGTGGAGCAATGATACTGTTATTAGCGTTCTTTTCATCAATAGTTTCGGTGTTGAAAGTGAACTTTATGGTTCAAACTACCCTCCATTACCTGATCTTGTAAGGGATAGGAAGATCACACACGCATCAACTACTTCCCCTATTCCAGACTATATCAATTTGTTAAATGGTATGGCTTTGACGGGAATAATACAATTGAGCCATAAGCAGGGGAAGGTAGTGAGTGCTCCAAGCTCCCCTACGAAGAGTCTTCTGCAAAAAAGCTCGTCAAGCAATCAAAATGCAGAGCTCTATTTCGATATCATGCATTTACTCAATCAGATGTCCGACATGATCGAGATTGGGTTTTCGGAATCCATGTTTCTACAGTCCATTTTTGTCAGTAAAGAATGGCTTGAAGGTGCTTTCGAGATAGTTGCCCATCTTAAAATCCTTCAAGAAACAGCACATCCTTCCATGCTAGAAAAGGCCAATTTTTCATTTTGTGTGAAAAGATTTATTTCTGTCTTGAGTTATATCTTCGTTTCAATGCTCTTAGATGTTAGGAAATTAGTTACGATTCTAAAGTCCTTGAGTGATATCACCAGGAAGTTGATGATCGATACTATTTTCCCTAAAATCTTTGAGCACATTAACGGGTTTCTCAGTAACTCTAACTTCATATTCAAGGAGCTTGATTTTTTCAGGGGAGCAACTGAGATTCTCAACATCTACCACCACGAATTTATAAGCCAGAACTACTTCGTGAGCCGAGAAGACTTAAACGCTTATGTTACATGTCTTGTAGCTATTATTGAAACAAGTGACGCAAAATCCAATGTGCTTAATCAACTCGGTCCAATATTGGGGCATGCTCTCATTTTGCAATTGGCGAGTATTTCACATACCACATCAGATGTACAAGAGATAAGTGAGGCATTAGAAGAAGAGTTCGCAGCAGACCTAAATGAAAGAGTAAAGTTTTGTCTTTACAAACAAGCATTGCTTCTCCATCCTGCTGTATTAAACGATGCATACTTGAGGCTGGCTATTGAACTTATCATGGGTAATTTCTTGAAATTGTCTTCTGCAAAGCAAGTGTACCTTTCCGGATATGTTCTCAACTTCATGAGATCAGTGATCGTAATGAGAGAGAAAGACTTCGGAAAAATCACAATGGAGTTGACGCAAATATCTGATTATCAAAATTCCATCGATATTTTGAGTGAATTCTTCTCGTATTTGAGCACACACAACGATGAAGAGACGGTGAAATACATTCAAAAGTTCCCGACCCTCAGGCATATTATCAGCAAGAATTTTCATTTCCGTCTCAGCAAATTAAGAGATGTGGGGTGCATCAATGTGAATGACATGGTTCAAGTTGTAATTAATAGTGGTGGGCGTCTTGGGAACACCAACAATACCCAATTGCAGGGATTCGAAAAAGACTGTCAAACTCTTAAATCGGCCATCATTCTCGGGGAACTTATGAAGTACAACCGAGAACTTCAGGATGTGCAAGAGAATATACGCTTCTATTCTTCATCTTACAGCTCTCTTAAGGCAGAAACACACAGATTGCTAAAAGGTTCAGCTCTAAGTGATATAATATTCACACTCGACTACATTGAAGGGGCCGACCGGATGAGGAAGATGCTTGTTGGCGAGGATCAGTTGCCCGAATCAGAAAAGTTAAGTTATGCGATGGAAGTGCCTTTGAAAAAGATCGACAAAGCAGACTATGGGAAAGCCGCTAGTTTGAACCTAGACTCAGCCTTTTCGGCGTTGGGAATTCAGGATTCTTCAGTATTGGAAAGTCTGAGCGATTTGGACGATTATGAAGAAATCGATGAAAACGGAGAGTCTAGCAGCAGCAAGTCGGTGTCTTATGAAGACCGCAACAGAAAGGTTCTTCGCAGTCTTTACTTGGGCGACCAAATACAGGCATTGTTCAATGTTTCTAAAGTGAATGGTTTAGATGCGGTTGAAAGTTTGATGATTTTAGGGTACACCCACATTTACTTCATTGAGAGCTTTTTTCATTGCGCAGATGGAAATGTCGTTGACATTGATGAAGCGCCTTCAGATTTGCGTGATCCATATCTCCAGTTCATTAAACCTCAATCAGAAGAAAGCCGAAGCAACAGGAGTCATCGAATTAAAACATGGAGCTTGACAAGTGTTGCATGTGTCTGCAAAAGGAAGTTTTTGTTGCGTGACATAGCTCTAGAGCTCTTTTTTGATGATGGGGCAAGCCTCTTACTAACTTGTTTGTCAAGAAGGCAAAGGGATGCTATTTACACCAAGCTTACACCTTACTCCTCACCGGAGAGCTTGGATAAAGATTTGCAGATCACTTTGGAAGTCTCATCATCTTCCCTGCAGCAGGGGCAAACTAATTCGAGCTCGAGTCACTTCTTCAGATCTAAAATCGCTTCCGCAATATCCGGAAGCTTTACCACTGGCCCAAATTTCTCTGAAATCACCAAAAAATGGAGGCTGGGCAAGATGTCCAACTTCTACTATTTGATGTGTATCAACACCATGGCTGGAAGAACCTTCAATGACTTGACGCAATATCCCGTGTTTCCCTGGGTGATTGCAGACTATGAAAGTGCTGAGCTTGACTTGAGCGATCCAAAATCATTCCGTGATTTTTCAAAGCCTATGGGTGCACAGACCACGAAAAGAGCAGAAGAATACAGGGAGAGGTACGAGGCATTGGCCATGATGGATGACAGCAAAGCTCCTCCATTTCATTATGGCACACACTACTCATCTGCAATGATTGTCACGTCATACTTGATCAGACTCAAGCCCTACGTGCAATCGTATCTTCTTCTTCAGGGAGGAAAATTTGATCATGCTGACCGTTTGTTCAATTCAGTGGGGAAGGCATGGCTTTCTGCCTCAAAGGATAACACAACAGATGTCCGAGAGCTCACTCCCGAGTTCTTTTATCTCCCTGAGTTCTTGACAAACTGCAATAATTTTGAGCTAGGGAAGCTCCAAAATGGGTCAAGTCCAAACGATGTTGCCTTGCCAAGATGGTCCAAACGTGACCCAAAAATCTTTATTGCAAAGAATAGAGAAGCACTTGAGAGTCCACACGTCTCTGCTAATTTGCATAAATGGATAGACTTGATATTTGGTTATAAGCAAAGCGGTAAAGAGGCTGTGAATGCGTTAAATGTTTTCCACCATCTGTCATACGATGGAGCAATAAATCTCGATAACATCAAGGATGATATGGAGAAGAGAGCCGTCATAGGGATGATCAACAATTTCGGGCAGACTCCCGTCAGATTATTTACAAAGCCTCACCCAAGGAAGGAGATTTTGAACTTGCCCTATCTACAACTTTCTTTGAACCAGAAACAACGCAACAAGCCGGTATGCACTTTTGAGTCTAAGCTTCATCAACCAATTGAGAAGTTAGAGGTTAGTGCAAAGTCTAGAAAGTGGATTGGCAGGCCGGCTTGTACTTCGTCGGAAGATCAGCTCTTGATCAGAAAACCTTCACATGGCCAGTTGAGACTTGGAAGTGGCTCCTTGATTATCAACACCACTCTATTCATGAACTTGCATCTGAGCAATATCACATCGCTCCTTCAGATTGGAAACAAGATGTTTATGACTGGCTCAGAAGACGGTATAATCCAGGTCTGGAAGTGCTCTCTAAACCCCCAACTAAGTGTCTCCTATCATGCAGTGCTCAGGGGTCATTTAAGCGCCATCAGAACCCTATGCTACAGCAAGACTTTCAAGGTTTGCTTAAGTGTGGATGCTGATGGGGGAATTATCCAGTGGGATCTAACTCGGTTCAAATTCGTTAGAAGAATCACCAACCCATCACAGCAAGATTCACCCAAGGTACTTGTTGCGATGTCTAATGACACAGGAAACTTCTGTACGATTTACAGCACAAAGTATAACAACGTATTGACCATTTACACGCTCAACGGAGAAAAGATAACACATGTTTCGCTAAAACCTGGGAAAATCACTGCCTTGGCCTTTGCTCAAGCCAACGACTCTTTTGTTGAGCTGATAAAAACGGACTACGTTCATCTGTACTGGAAGGATGAAATGATTGTCTTGAGCTACTCTTCACCACAAGTCAATTTACAGATTTATAAGCTTCACGTTGATGGTCAAGGATGGGCAACAAGCTTGATGGAGGAGGCAGGCTTGAAGCCACATATCTGCGGAGCAGTTACTGCAATTCAGGTCTATAAGCAAACGGAAGTTTGTGAGGAAGATAAGTTGTGTCGGGGCCGGTTACTGTTTATTTTGGGAGATTCTCAGGGCCGAGTGCACGTGTGGTGAGGATTGGTCCCTTGGCCTATTTTTCTTCTCCCGCCTAGTGCATGTTTGTTATGTTGTTACAATATGCACACCAGACATGTGTCTTTCAAGTGCAGCGCAATTTAACAGCGCGGGGTTGGCAATTTCGAAAATACCGAGAGCCTGATACTATCATCTAATGGCACAATCCACAAGAAGTGCCGTGGCCACGGTATGTGTGTGCTTGGTGTGGTATGCACTTCTGTCATTTACGTCGCAGATGACCAAATTCGTTTTGACCAAGATGTCGTATCCGTTTCTCTTGGCCCAGATACAGTTTACTGTCAGTGTAATCCTATCCTTTTGCTTGATACGCTTGTTTCGTGCCATGCCAGAAATACAAAAGTCGTTTCCTCCGGGCACCGTTCCGTCTGATATGGAGGCACCATTATTTAGAAGAGATGTTCTTTTCAAGATTCTACCTTTGGGCTTGCTTCAGTCCTCGGGAAAATACGTATCTCTTTGCGCAACGCAGATTGTTTCCGTTGCAACCATCGCTAGCATCAAAGCGCTTTCGCCATTGCTCATGGTTCTTGGTTATCGAGTTTTTTACAATGTAAAGCTTCCGCCTATTACGTATCTTCTGTTAATCCCGCTACTAGCAGGCGTCATTATGATTATCCTCGCCGACACACCAAAAAGTGACTTGGACGCAATGGCAGAGGCCGCGTCGTACATTGATTCTGAACATCTCAAAGGAATTATCTACTGTGTGGTGAGTGTAATACTTATGGCCACTCAACAGATCTACGGCAAAGAGTTGATCACGTGGGAGAAAAAGGCAAATGTAGACACGCTTCTGCATGTGATAGACTCAAAGATTGAGACGTCTACTCCATCCACGCCGTCCGCTCAGTACCTTGAGGTCCCTTCTCCTGCTAACGGAAAGACGTCGAATGCTCAGTTTTGGCTGATTCTGCCGAAAACGATTGCCAAAAGCTTCACTCATCGACCTTCGATCGGTCACCTTCCGTACTCTGTATCGGACCTCAACCTCAGTGAACTTAACCCAAATGCAAAAACAAATCCGTACGCTTCAAGGGTAGAAGAGGCCCGATCAAGCACCAATCCTCTTGCACGTTTGAAACCAGCAACAGGACCAGTCAAACCAGATAAGCTCACTGTAATTTTTTACATTTCGGTCATTGGATTTTGCATCTCTTCCGGGGGATTCTTGACCCGCGAGGCTTACGGTTTGGTTCGCTCTTTCACTGAACCTACGCATTATAAGGGATCCAGCGAGAGCGGAGCAGATGCTCTAACGGTGGTGTTGGTCATCTTTCTGATCTCGTTGTGCCATTTTGGGCAGATGCTCTTATCGTTCTACCTTCTTGGATCGATTCCGGCTTTATCATACTCGATTGCTTCGATGATGAAGCGCATTGTCATCATCATGGTAAGCATCGTGTTGGTAGGAACTTCACCAAATGTCGCCCACGACAGGTGGTTTGGCAGAATTACGTCTTCGCAAGCTATTGGCTTGTTGCTCATTGGCTTCGGCTTGTACAGCTATGACAGATGGGGCTCTGTGTCTACGAAGAGATCTCTGAGGTGAGACGTCGTTGGAGGTTGTTTGGAAAAGCTGGAATGCGTGGCAGTCATATGCGATGAACACATCGGCTACGCCCAAAAATCCCGCTACCGACCACTGCATTTTCGAAGCGGCCGGTTCGCTCTAGGATGCGTTGTAGAGAGCTGCAACTCTGGGAGTCCAGGTTACCTGGTGAATTGTAGCCCTACAATAATACGCATTCAGAATACAATATGGGGGAAAAAAAGCGAGATTGATAAGTTGAGTGCGCGCTCCCGGGTCTTATACTGGCACACGTTCCTGCCGGGTAACACCTTGGGGCTCACTCAAGCCATAGGGAGCTCAGAGTGTTCCATAAGTGCTAGAAGCAGCATATAATCGGGACTTTAGTGCAAAAATGACGAAAATCCTTGCATTTTTCCTCTATATTCACGCAACTTTGGCGACACAGCTCTATGGCCGGTTCGAAAATGTGCCGCACGAAGCAGTAGATGCTGGTCGCTCCGGATTGAAGTCTCATCTAGTGAATGGCGTCAATTTCCAAAGCAGAATTGATGTTTGGCTCGCGAAAATCCTGGACTCGAAACCACCTGAAAGAAAGGTACTTCCTGTTGACCGGGACTATAACTTCAAGGCGCAACATTTGGATAATGGTGCGTACGAGCTTTCAGTGAATGCTTACGATTTCCAGGTGCCAATTCCACGGTACAGAATTTTGGTGAGTGATGGCCAGGTGGAAGCATTTGAGGACAAATTGGCTAGTCCTTCCTATAATACATCTTCAAGACAAATTGTATCCTCCAGTACCCCAATGATAATCGAGGTGTCAGGGTTCAAAAACTACTATGAAACTAACGAGGGTAAGCTCACCGAGATGTTAATGAACAGTCCGTTTGGTTTCATTTTCAAAAGCAAGTTGTATTCCGCCTTGTTTTTCGGAACTCTAGTGATTATGGTATTCCCTTATATTGTCCCATTTATCTCCCCCGAGCTCTCCCAGCAATTCCAGGAGTTGCAAGCGGATATCAACGAGAAGCAGAACAACGCAGGGAGTGTCACCGCCAAGAAATGAGACCAGGGATAAAGGCAGAAACTTTAGTTAATGAAGGTTCCGCAGGGCACCTACTTAGATGAGTCTTTGAGTGTTGAATCTGTACTGAGAAAAGTTTAAGGATGAAGGTGATTGAGGTTGAAATATGAACAATAGAATCAGCCACAAGAATTAAAGTCACGAAAAACTAGCAACGAATGAGGCTGCGATGACATCTTATGAATCTCACCAACTTTCACTGTCTTTCCGATTCCGCTTCGTTTTGCTGCCTGAGTCGCTTGATCGCTTCAAAAGCAACATTCTGTTTGAAGTACCACTCAATGGCGTACTCTACGAGCCAAACGGGTGCACGTAATCGCAAAAGGTGTAACAGATAGGAGCCGTAGCCGCCGAAGATATGGAACCCACAGTCACGCGAACGGCACACTTTATCACACACATCATTGGCGTATTTTTGTGGGCTCACTCTAGTACGCGGGTTCCTACTTCCTTCTAAGGCTGCGCTCACACTATCGTCTACCTCTCTCGTGGCGAAATACTTCAGCCATTTCCTGTCTACTACATGGTCAAGAATTGCAGTGTCAACACCTCCTGTGATCACGCTATGGACACGTACACCAAGGGGCCTCATTTCACCTTTTAAGACCCAAGCGTATTGGTCAAGGGCGGCCTTTGTCGCGCAGTAAGCACCGGTCCAAGAAAGAGGAACCAATGCAGCGACAGAACTTGTGAAGACAATGGTTCCTCTCGCGTCAATCACCATTTGGCTGAAGTACTTGGTCGTGTACATATGCCCTAAGACATTAACATTGAAGATTTTTTGAAGGTGCTGGTCGTTGGAGTCGATGAGCGGCCCCCCTAGAGGACATATCCCTGCGTTGTTGTATAAAATGTGTACGCGGCCACCAGTTATTTGATTTACTTGCATAGCGGCGCTCCTGACCTGAACAAGATCGGATATATCACATTCGACAGGTATAAGGCCAATCCGTTTTGCAAGTGGTTCCATGTTGCACATGTCGAACTTGGGAGAGATCCCGATGACAGTGTAACCCCGCTCATGGAATGCTTCTGCAAGGGCGTAACCTATGCCTGTACCAGCCCCAGTTATGACAGCGTACCGAGACATAGAAAGAAAAGAGGAAGTGAGAAAATGCCGGAAGAGCTGGAAGATGAACTCTGTGCGTCGGGTCTATGAAGAAAATTCGTGTACAAAGACGGTGATGTGGCTACCCTTCCTAACCTTATTTCGCATGCGACAATTCGTGGAATGAAAAGAGTATGACCATCCACATCAGTTTGAGTTCACTGAAGTCGCAATTTGGTTGGTTCGCTTGAGAATGGGTAGCAGAAAGCGTGTGGGGAATCTGCGGATTTTTGGACACATAGTTTTACTTTCTACATTTCCTTAAGCTAGCAACCGAATGAGAAATTTGACATCGATTCTTGTGAAATGAATGTGAATGTGTGTATTAAGGCAATGTTGGGGCCCGTGGGCAGGACTAGATGAAAATCTCTCAAAAAAGTTGTGGAATGTTGGTAAAGTCGGGAAAAAATTTGTTGCACCAAGGAAAAGCCCACAGCTCGTAGCATTTGAAAGCTGGTTTCATTTGATGCTTCAACACAGGGCCGAAATTCCCCAAATCTGAGTGGCAGTCGGCAATAGTTCGAGGTTGCCCAAAGCACTCATTGATGGAAGAACACACATCACCTCCCCCGACCAATCCCGGCTTTACCTGAACCACTTCATCATCACTTCTTTAAAAGTTCTTTAGAATCGTCAGTGTAGAACTCTTCCCAACGCTCTTCTTTCATAATTTGACCCACCTGATCCACAAACGTTAATCAAGAGCCCCTTTTCTTTGCATCAACGGGATCACACATCAAGAAACTGACAACAGTTCCATCACGAGACAGCTGCTTTACACTTTGACGCCAATTTTAAGCCCAACAATAAAATAACGAGTCATGAACCAGCAAAGCGTCCCGGCAATTGCAAAGCAGCCGCAGAATACGGCAAACTTATCGTAGCTGGCAATTGAGCTGTCTCCGATAATCACCGATCCAATAGGAATGCCGAAAATAATACCCGTGCTAGAAAAAGTGTACATCAACCCGTAACATCTTCCAAAAATATCAACAGGCATGAAGGAACCGAGGCAAACCGGAGTAAGACTCAAGATAGATGAGCTGAAGAAACCCGCAAATACAGAAAACACATACAAGACGCCGGAAACGCCACCAAAAGGAATCCACACCACGAAAATAGAGATACAAAACCCGATGAGCATTAGCAACATCGAGTTCACACTGCCATAATTGTCAGCAAGCATGCCGGCAATATATCTGCCGGGAATCCCAGATGCATTGAATATAGTCAAAAGAATCAAAGAGTTTTTCTCACTAAAGCCGTGGGCCAATGCGTATGAGGCCAAGTATGTCACGATACTCAAAAGGGAGATTTCGGCAAGAAATACCCCGGAAACAAGAGCAGTAAATCGACGGTCCTTGAACGGGCTCAAGTCGAAGTGGTTCAGCATCGAAGCTACCATTCGCTTTGCCTTTTTTTCCTCCGCTGACGTCAAATTATGTGTGGACTCCCGAGTGAGCCTCAGTTTCACAAGAATCACTGAAGTAACGGAGAGACACACGCTTATGGAACCCACGATTCGAATGGCCCAGGCAAAACCAACAGAACTATATAACAGCTGGAGAATGAGGGGCCAGATTGTACCACCCACGGACCCGCCCAAGGAAGCAAGTCCGATGGCCTTTCCTCGGTTAACCAAGAACCAGTGACTCAACAGGGAGATCAAGGGAGGAATTGCTAAAGCGTGAGCAGTTCCAAGGCAAAGAGAGAGCGAAAAAATGAACGAGATGATCGAGTTGCTGAAGCTGACCCCCAAAAAGCCCGCAAATAACAACACCGTCGAGAAGATAAGGAGCCGTGTGCTCCCTTTACGGTCAAATACGGGGCCTACTATAGCACCTAAGAAGAACGGGAGCGCCATATATATCGAAAACACCCACGAGACCGTCGACACCTTTTCGCCGGCGAGCTGATGGTTGGAGACATACGCCTGGACGGCACCCACCGCATTCAAGAAGCCAAAGTTCACAAGGAGCCCGAGATGTGACCCCAAAACCACCAGATATGCTTTCCAGCCACCCTCAGGATAGTCTGTAGGGTTCTGGTGGTCATTTTCAATGCTAGAATGCGAGCCACGTGACAGTGACACAGCCAATTCGTGTGTTGTTTGCGTCTGTGGACTGGCAAAGTTCATACCAGTGTCTTTATTGGAAACGGCATTGCCGGAAGCATGGCCAGAGGTGTTGGCTACGTTTCGAAGCTCCACCACCTCAAAAGACATGCGAATGATCTAGTTGTATTAGGATGTGTCAGTGCAGATTAGTTCACCTGGAAAGGTCTTGCGGAGTGAGAAGCTTATATTCAATGTCCTGGGCAAGAAGAAAGTAGATTTAATTTCTCCCTAGGGCATCTCCGGAGAAGTAATGGGCAGGCGTAAAAAGAGTCCTCTTCGGCTGCAAGCACTCGGATCGGCCCGCGCACATGCATGCTAGAGGCTGCTGAAACGCACTTTCCAGCCCCTGCAACTACCGTTTTGGGCGCGATGCCCGTCCAACCTGCATTAGCACTGCTTGAAGCCCCACATTCAAAAGACCACTTGCGCATGAGGTACATTAACCCCATGTCAAATTTAGTTTCTGTAAGACTCCAGCAATTTTTTTTGGATGAGAGGTAGTCTTGAGACTGCGGGAAAGATCAATTAGTTTGAAAATGTGTCTTATTGCCTTTTGCAATGAGCGGCTTCGTCCCTAAATGGCCGTAATCGAAACAACGTGTAATATTACCTACGTGCTAGTTCATGTTATTTCAGTCTTTTAGGGTTTTATGATTTTTTCTCTTATATAGTTTCGTTTGATTTGGGGAGGATAGGGAATAGAAAGCATGGGAGGGGGGAATAACAATGGGGAGGTAATCTAGCAAACGGCCGATTAATTCAGCTGATCGCATTAATAGACAAAGCCGGTGTCTTACTCATTTCCGTACTTTTGCTCTTCTTTAACTTTTGTCGTATAGTCTGGCTTGGTGGTACTTGAATACTTTGGATTGGACCAGCCATTCACATAATCAAAGTCGGTACTGGCCCAGTGTGCAAACGGATAAGTTGGCAACGTTTTCACGGGTGTGTCCTCGTGGATAAGACCATTTTTCTTCTGGGCATCAATCAACGAGTCCAAGTAGTCGGAAATATGGTTTCTGATGAATTCGAAATTCTTGTATTTGATAATCTTCTCAGGTCCTTCAAAAATGATCTTCTTGAGAAGAGACGGCACGTTTGGCTCGTCTTTCATCTCATCGATCGAGTAAAAAATAGGGTGATTGGTGAAGATGATCGCGCGTGTTTTGGGCAATCTTCTCAAAGTCTGCCTTTCTACACGGACGTTAAACTCCTTTGGATCTGTTGATTTCATGTCCTCTTCGAGATTTGGAGTAAATTTCGGCAACTGATAGATGTTGTTCATTTTGAGCTTATGGTCCCATGTGATGTACCAAGATGCTCGTTCCACAGCCGAAGAAGGCTCTAGACGTTCGAACCATTTCTCCATCGAGGCCTTCAATTTTTCGTGATAATAAGGAACATCTTCATGGATCACATCGAGAGGCTTACCGAGCTTTTGGTCGATCCCGAAAGATCCACCCGGAAAAGGCACTGCAGCAGCCACTAGATAATGCATTCCGTCTTTTGGGTTGTTGAGCACCACATAGAAATCTTCTTTTGCCATCTTTGTCACGTAGAGCAAAGGGTGCTCTTTTAACGGCAAGGTCATGTCTAAAATCTCCTTGGTCATTTCATTGCGAATCACCTTGCCCTTCTCTTTCTTGTCCACCAAAACACGGAAAAGCAAAGGATACCGAGCCAACATGTGGTCAGCGACTGTGTCCATTAGTTCAACACAAGCGTCTGCCGACTCCGGAAGCCAGTCTATGTTTTGCTTGCCATACTGGTGCCAGATACGGGATTTTTCTTCGATATAATGCCAATAATACTTGTCCATGTCCAACCAATGATTCACGTCTAGCTTGTAGATGGACATGGTTTGGTGGTAGGGCCAGCGGAAAGGGCGCCAGGGCCGGTCATCGTAGTTTTTGACCTGGTCAGGGGTGATCATTAAGGGAGTGGGTTTAGGCATGCCGTGCATTTCCAATCTTGTTTTTGTACTTTGAATTTGAGACTCATTATACCGATCATGTGGCCTCTTTTTCCGAGACTGTCTTGAAGTAGCTGCTGCCGCCACTATTGGTTCATAAAGCTTCTTTGAATACTGCTGGAAATGAGGCGAGAGTGCCATTATCAAAAAGACAACCACGAGAATCGGGAGTTTGAGTGAGTCGGATACTTTGACAGGGCCACCTGCCCAATTCATCAAAAGACTAGCCATAATCACTTATTAAGAAACCCCTGGAACCAGCTGGGGGCGTCTAAATTGCCTAGTGGGCTTGTGGAAGTTGGGGGACAAAGCCGAAACCTCCGCCAGTCGGAGTTCGAGGTAGTATTTCGGAGTTAGTTGAACACGGAATGTCCGCAGAACCTTTTCTCGGGTCAAGCTATCAACTACCCTTGTCAAGATGAAGCCTGTGGTTGCGCCTAACAAGAGCGAGTTTTCACGAAGCTTATAATTATCTTGTGGGGACGGGTAATCCGGAGAGACAAGTTCGGAGTCGGTCACGTGTTGGTTGATGTCGAGCGGTCTGAACACGTCCGGCGCAGTAACTAGCGGTATCGGTTGCAGTTTTTTCTTAGCAAGTGCCGCCCGATTCTTGGCTCTGCGCCGTCTCCCTTTATACATGTGCAACCTCATAAGCAAAGAGTTAATCTGGAGTGATAGAGATAACAGGAAAGCCTGCCTGAGAATGGGTGCGAAAAACGGTTGCGAACGCGGCCAAAAGGGCGTGCACATAGCACAGACACAGCGGTCCACCGGTTGTGGGGACCCAATCGGGTATAATTTTGCGAGGGTTAATTTAGCAAAAGTAAATTCCATTCAATGTATTCAGCGTTGCTGGTGCAGAGGCCAATGGGTCAAAAACCGGATGTATTTAGTTTTCCGTGCAATGTAAACTTGTGCTGTGACTCAAGTTAGAAATCTTGGGGTTTTTATTCGTGCTGGCGACGATTACAAAATAAGCTAATTTCAGTCTACTGTAAGCTAACACTGGAAGACACACCAATAATTGTATTTATACCAACCAGTTTTCTCTTAGATGTTTCCTTAAGTATGGAGGAATTTTTGCATTAACATTAAAAAATCTCGACCTAATACGCTGAAGCAACAGAGTCCAGGGCTTTCCGTCCTCTAGAATCTCTTTGAGATCTCCAATCTGGTTTAAAAACTCGCCATAAACCCATAAGCCCATAAGCCCATAAGTCCATAAGCCCATAAGCCCATAAGTCCATAAGCCCATAGGCCCATCAAACAAAGATTTTAACATCTTCAAAGAGAATGGAAATCTTGTCTTCTTCACTGCAACTATCTTCTCGTTTGAACGGAACCCCATTGCACCGATAAAACGTGCTGATCCCTCTGAATGAAACCACTCTTTTACCTCCAATTAGACTACCAACCAGAAACCCAAGACTCGGTTGCGGGGACGTTACTAGCTTTCCCAGCGAACGAAACTTCAAAAATCGCTTTGTTTGAAACAGTTGCAAGGCTCCTTCCTGGTAAAAATCAAACGTTTCTTCGTCACTCTGGTTGTTTCTGAAAAAACCACTAAGAAGCTTGCCATCGTAGTCTGGGTCGTCACCAATGCGGCGAAAGCTCAACTTGCCGAATCCAATGGTGTTTTCGGTACACACTAGATTGAAAATAAGGAAAAATATCAAAACTATCATGTTTCGGAATTAGTACCTGTGTTCTGAATGATTTCTTGAATAAAAGTCCTAAATACATGGTTCAGATGTGGAAAACGACCATTAATTAAGCTTTCACCTTCTTGCAAAAGAGGTCGTCTTTTGTCTTACACTGCCTCGCTCAATTGTACCTGCCTTATTAATGACAGGGTTTTTATAACTGAACTATGTATTAAGTTAGATCTTCTAGTGAAACCAGTCTGGCTTTCTAACACTTCGGGTGGGAAAGCCGGTAATTATATAGTTGAAGCTGACAATGGGCCAGCAAACTACAATGGTAGTAGTGAGTGCAAATCCCCTGTATAATTCCATAATACAGGTTGTAGATTTGTTACCCGATCATTACTACCGCAGGTTCTCATTGTTAGACAGTTGACAGAAATTTGACTAAATGAGACACCTCGCATCTTTCACAGTTACGACCATGCTAGTGATAGTAACTTCATAAACGAAGGGGGAGCAGACGATGACATTGGAATATCTTACCCACACTGTTTGTAGTGGGAAACATCAGTGTGGTGAGGAATTCATGTGGGAAAATGGATCTTCCCCACATTCGAGTAACGAGTGAGTTAGAGCAGTTCAAGCCGCTTCAGGTGGAAAACGTTGATGCGTCCTCACAGCGTCGAAAAAAAAAGTAGAATGGCACGCTCCTCGTGAAGTCGAAAACAACGAGAACAAAGCCTCGGACCGGTTCGTTATGCAATATCTGTCACTACAACAAAAGGGATCATGTTAGTACTCTCCCTAGAATGAGACTCAGCGGGGAGCATGGTTAGCAACGGCCAACTGGACAAATGCCTTGCATCAACGGCAGCAGATTTGATTGTAACGATCCAAGAGATTGGACCGAATTGGTCAGAGACCATTAGGCGAAAGTAAAGACATCAGTCGGGATGTACAAAGGTTTTAAAGGAGAAACCTTCGTGCAACATTTGAGCGTGTTCCTAATTTTCAGTTTCAGTTGTTCCGGGCAGGGTAAATCGGTAAAGCGGACAGCAACAACTGATGCAAAAAGATTCAGTTTAGTAATACTGGATATCCAGAAATTGCCGGCTTAGATGCACCCAATAACTATGGCCCCGTGGAACGAGAACCGGGCTCGCAAGGGGACAGAGCCTGATATTTAGCGTAGATTGCGAGTCACGCCATCGGGACGAAGATAATATAGTGATCATATTTCAACAATTTGGTGTCTCGCAACAACCGGTCTGGGCAGTCCTCATGGAGAGGACTTGGCAATGGATGGTACTAGTTTTCTCGAGCCATCTTTCAAAGAGTTTTGACTTGTAGGATATTTTTCAGGAATGGAGCAGGGGAAGATAAGATGACCAAGTACAAAAAGCAAAGAAAGATACGAGAAAAACAAAAAATCAACGAAGAGATTCAAAAACAGAGAGAAAATGAATTGAATCGTCAAGTTTCTGAGCGGCGGGCTTACCAAAATTGGTTAGCGGTGTCTTGGTAGCGAAATAGGCGCAGTAATTCCGTGTCCCGGTTGGAGATATTCCTGACAATGGTGAGACTTAGTCCTGTGACTCAATGCCTCTGACAACCATATATATCAATATCCAACAACAAAAGCTGGGAGGGTTACCGCGGCGTGAATGCAGCCAGGCAAATCCCATGCTATCTCAATGGGCCAAAAGCTATTTCTGTTAGGACATGAAACAGTATGGCTAGACCGGCGATCAAATTCCATCCAGAGTCTGCCGCGGATTCAACAATAAAAGCGGATTTCTGAGACTGATCTGACCCGATGGAAAAGATTCTTCGAGAATTCCAGGAGGTATTGGAAATAATCAATAGTGGCGGTGATACTGGCACCAAAAGACCCCAGAGCGGAAACCACAATTGTGGCGATACGCCTTCGTTCAACGTAAAGCTAATGCGAAGGAAAAAAAAAACTACGGTTCATCTTTGGGCTTGACCATCAGCTCAAACGTTTTAAGGACGCGAAGCCGTTTATTTGGGTACAACCTCCATGTCAGGGTTCTTAAATCTGCCTGATGTATTTATTGAGATCTTCTGGTAAAACCAGTATGGCTTTCTAACACTTAGGGCGGGAAAGCCGGTCATTATATAGTTGAAGCTGACAATGAGCCAGCAAACTACACTGGTAGTAGTGAGTGCAAATCCCCTGTACAATTCCATGAGAAAGGTTGTAGATTTGTTGCCCGATCATTACTACCGCAGGTTCTCATTGTTAGACAGTTGACTGAAACTTGCCTAAATGAGACACCTCGCAATTAACGCAACGTATTTTTTTTTTTTTTTTTTTTTTTTGAAGATCGAAGAGATTGTCATGCTTAAAAAAAGCCAATCGTCATGAATTCTACGTGCGAGGAACCATAGAAAGGAAGAAGAAGAAAAACATATCAGAGAAAATTCCGACGTCTACCAGTTGAAAAGAGTAACTTAGAAAGCTCTCTTTGGTCTTGACATTGTGCGGAACATATTCGATTTAGGAGTTGAGGTGCGGTGTTTTGATATTTTTCTCAAGTGAGGGATTTTCTGGTCATCGGGTTAATTTCAGACCCACAATGGCTAGATAAAAATCGATCTTTAAAGAAAACCATTGCAATCTTTCTTTTTTGTCGAAACACAACTTAACTTACAGAAATGCCGTGTTTAATTTCCAAATCTGCTCAATCAGTTAGCATAAAGGACGGTGAAGCTTGCAAAATATTAGCCCTTTAGGGCCTTCCTTTAGGGGTATATGCCAAACCTTTCTTAGACGCGAACGGGAATCAAAAGTATAAAGAGGGAAAAAGTTGTGTTGGGACAGTCATGCATTCTTTATGAGATGGTTTCGAACCGTAATCGTCATTCACACCAAAGTTACTGCTTTTCCAACAAACACTGTAAAGACCTTTAACCACGACTAAGGAAATTTCACATCAAATGCTTTAGATCTTTAAGAAAGTGAACGACAAAGAACGAGTTGATTGCTGATTGCATATTATGGGATGTTAAAAAAAAATTCCATGAAAAAAATGGATGTATTACCAGTTTAATTTACGTAAGACGGACGGCAAATAGTGCTTTCTGCTTAATATAAGAGGAGGAACTACTTAAGAAGAACTTCCTTTGGTTAAGATTTACAAAAACGTGTTTGTTTGGGAAAGCTGTCCAAATCACAAAACTTTCAAAATCTCAACGCTTTAATAAGATATCTTTTCTTTTTAATTCTCTCCCGGTTGCGGCCATACCAAGCAGAAAACACTATTTCCCGTCCGATCAATGTTAGTTAAGCTGCTTAGGGCCTCACTGAGTAGTGTAGTGGGAGACCATATGCGAAATTGAGGTGCTGCAATCTTTTTGCAATTTGCGTCTAATTTATGAAGTCGATCACGACTCATGCCACCGCACAGTCGTCGATAATTGTATCAACGCCTACCTAAGATTGCCTTTCTCTCATCCTTTTAAATCTGAAACGCCATCGTATTTTCTAACAACACATTAAGTACTTGATGTGATCACAGAAGTAATCCAAGCATTCGTATCCCTTTAGTGTACTTCCCCAACTTCTAATCAGAAAAATCTTTAAATGTAAGTACACATTTCAACGATCCCTCACAGTTGCTCATATACCCAATCAGACCATCACCACACAACTGGAAGTACCTTCCCGTATAATATCTCAATTCTTTCTCATTCCATGAATTGGCCTCTAGACTAAACCCACCGTGTGGAATGTCTTGTAAGACAATCTTCCCCTTATCGTTGACAGCTAGAAATCGGTTCGACTGAAACTTTTCAATGATTCCTTCGTGATGGAATTCGAAAGCAGTCAGTTTTGTGCTAGTGACTAGTTGGCCATCTTCAATTTGGAGTTGCTGCCTGGCGACAATACCTTCAACTTTGGCAATCCCGAGAGTGCCAAACAACATAATTTCTTCGGCGTGGATAATGATGATGAGAATAGAAGCAACAGAAAGAAGCGAAATTCCTTGTTTTCGAAAAAGGCAGTTCAAGAACATTGGCTTAGTAGTCGTAGGACTCTGATAGCAAGAGTTTGAGGAATGAGAGGAAGTTAGCTTTTTATGTACTTCACAAGATTGGACTGAGAAAACGCGAGCTAAGTGAGTTTCCACATTCCAGTGCTTGTGGCGGTGACCTGAAAGTTTGGTAGTGGGATCTGGTTTTGGTGTAAGCTAAGATTCAGCAGGCCTGAGATATCGAGATTTCTCAAAAACAAGCCAGGCTATTCTAAATAAAGAGATCTCTGATTCGTGTTTTATTATTATTGGTCATCTTAAGGCTTCTTTTCAGCAATCAATGAATAGCTTCTTTTTTCAGATTCCAGTGGTTTAAACGTTGAATCGAGTGTTTTGGATCTTCCTCATGACAAAGTAGTATTCTAGGGTGTTGTGCGCAGAATTTAGAATTTTTAAGAGCTCATATGGTCAACTATTCTTTTGGTTTTTGGCTGTATAGTGGAAAATCACATCAAAACATACTGAAAGGTTGAGTTGAATTAGCCAATTGATTTGTGTTCTTTCTGATTTTCCCATACTTTTGTTTGCGGTAGTTTGAGGCTGTTTTTTTTTTTCAGTTTCTTTTTTTTTCTTTCAATTTCTTTCCAGTAAATAAAACAACCTGCGTGAGTAAATTTGGGTTTTTTCTAAGATATTCCGGTAAACTATTCAATCCTTCCTCTATTCTGGTCCTTTTTGGTAAAGAGAAATAAAGTACAGATATATTCAAATGTGGCGTTGATCAACGAAACTTGAAACAGCATACGATCCGATAACTTAATTGAATCGACTAGGAATTTTGTTTGACATAAATCAAACTGTTTCAGAAATCCTTTTTATTCTTAACTACAACTGAAAGTACATCAACATAACTGAAATCAGACGACGTGGTCATTTTGCAGGCAATCTAATTATTATTATTATTATTATTATTATTATCATTATTATTATTATTATTATTATTATTATTGTTATTATTATTATTATTATTATTATTATTATTATTATTATTATTATTATTATTATTATTATTATTATTATTATTATTATTATTATTATTATTATTATTATTATTATTATTATTATTATTATTATTATTATTATTATTATTATTATTATTATCATTATTTTTTCAGGAATAAGTTAACTTGGTAGCTCTCATTTAGAAACAGAAAAAAGAATTCAACTGCTTAAGTAAGGCGAGATCGGCTCACCTTTTTTTCGGTTTGGGTCAAATATCACAGTCTGTCTGATTCACTGCGGTCTATTTTTTTTAGGGAGTTTGAATAGAACAGAAGAAACTAGCTTTCGCAATAAATAAACGACAGCACTTCATGAGTTTACCTCAATGTCACGATCAGTCTAATGGCCGATTTTAGATAATACAATAAAGTGTTTACAGATCGGGAGAGAAAGCGAATTTCAACAATAATTCCAACAATGTCAGGCCACTCCATGAGATTATTGCGAATTTCTCATTATTTCACTGACTTTCACTTTCCCAAGCCTACTGCCATCACGTTCACTACAGTTCCTAGAACAGTGTACTCATAAATATAACCTTAAGCTCATTTGATTTAACAATCAGATTACTCGAAAGCTTTTGACGTATTCTTATTTAGTCCAATACCTCGATATGATGTTAAAAGAAAAGAGTATCCGCACATGAGCTCGGATATTACAGAATAAAGGTGTCGATTTACGGATTGAGCAAGAATTGATGCTTCGAATGCCTTAGCGGAGCGAAGCATGCCTCATAAACGATACTACGACCTGGCTCCAAGATAAAACGAATGTTCAAGCATTTCTGTGGTTCGATAAGACCATCGTCATTTCTGGCAGGGAACGTGACGAGCTCGGTTTATGAAGAATTCCCCTAAAGTCAAATAAAGTCGCACTGGTTCAAGGAGATAATCAAAAAGGACCGAGTAGTAGTACTCTGCATTTTGCATGGTAATTTTGCCTCCTGGAAACTCAATTGAGCAGAAGGGACTCCCAGACGAGCTAGTGGTGTCTTAACTTTTAACAAATGCTTGGGTCCGGCCCAAAAAGAGTCACATGGGTCGGAAATAGTCAAGAGAATTGTACTGGCATCATCACGGGAAGAACTCTGGGTTTACATGAAGACGAAAAAGAATGGTATGCGTCTGGCGTATTATTGTTAATTTACTCGATAGCGATAGTGACGTTTTCAAAATATTCGTAGTGTTTCTCGCAAAACATATCTTGTAATAATCAATAGAAGAAATAATGAGTGAAAATTGGGAACACTGCCCTAGAATCACCAACAGCACCAACAGATCCTTCATCTCCCCCAAAACCATCACTCTTTCGCTTGTTCTGCTACATAGTTATCAACTCCTTAAAATGTACATTTTTTAGATGATATAGGCGGCCTCTCGGAGAGAAACCAATGGGAGCTCGTGCACTCCAGATTCGACTAAGCAAGGACTATTTCGACTAAGAAAAGCCCTCCACCTTCGTCAGATTAAACACTATAGAAACAGATGAGAAAATCGCAAGTTGTACCGTGCACCCTTACAATCTTCTACCTCTTCTACCACCCTTTCTTCTGGTGGAGTCCGAAGGAACAGGCGTCACATCCTCGATTCTGCCGATTCTCAAGCCGGATCTGGCCAAAGCTCTCAAAGCAGATTGACCACCTGGGCCTGGGGTCTTGGTTTTGGTACCACCGGTGGCTCTCAACTTGACGTGGACAGCCGTGATTCCAACCTCCTTACACTTCTCAGCGACATCTTGGGCAGCCAACATAGCAGCGTATGGAGACGACTCATCTCTGTCGGCCTTGACCTTCATACCACCTGTGACTCTGCAGATGGTTTCCTTTCCGGAAAGATCGGTCACGTGGACGAAAGTATCGTTGAACGAGGCAAAGATACGAGCAACACCGAAGACAAGAGAACGGTCTGGACTGTTAGTATATGGATGGGGAAGGAATGAGAAAGTAATGGGAAGGGTATCAAATGACGGTGCATACGCCGGAGGAAGCTCCGATTCTCTTGCGATATTGGGCTGGCCGATTCATGCTGCTGCTGAGCTTGATGTAATCAACCTTGATGTAATCAAGACATTGGACCGGGAAAAAGCACATTTTTGTGTCTTCAGCATGGCACTAAGACCATCTGCCGGTGGCATCTAGCCGCCATTCTTGGATCGGGTCTAAACAGACAAATCCAAAGCAATTTTCCAGCAGTTTTCGGGCAGCATCACAACAATAAAGCTTGCGGACCTCATTCAGTGAGTTCTCAGCTCCAAAAACAACATACCGGTAGACATGTTTACGGATGAAAGTTGGTATATGGGAAGCTAGACTCGTGAAGAGAACCGAGAATTTTTCCTCACCAGTGTCGCGCGCATGCATCCGGCCTCTGCAGCCCAGGGAGTGCATGTAGACGGTGTTGGTGAGTAATGTGCGCGTTAGGGCTCAAGCCCTAGCTCCCGCAAAGACAGCGTAGAACGGGGCGAGTGGGCATGATATGGGTGATTTGTCATTTTGAAGACAAGCGTGAGTTTGTGATGGTACTCAAGACTTGAAAAATTTATGTTTTTAACAGAGAGTTTTTTGGGTGTATCGGCGACTCTAGAAATGAGACCCTCACTGCGCATTAAGGGACAAGCCATGATGCGAATTCAGCAATAGAGATTACTTGTTTAGAGGTAATCTTTGCGAAGAGTTTGATGACAAGACTTTTTGGAAATGGTTAGAGTTACTGTTTCTGGTCTTTTTGCCTTGTCAATCCCCGAAAATCTCAAGATTTTGACTATGAGTTGCTGGCTATACGAAGCCATACTCACCACTACTAATACCTTCGACGCACACACTCAAAACGTGTGCAGAGTCTGGGTCATTCCCGACAAAGTCCTCAAAAACCCAGAGAAAGGCACAAACAAAGAATAACAAACAAACTTTCGAAGAGACAAACAGACGGCTGGATGGTTGGGTGCAAATTAGATGGCCCAGAAATACACCCGTACACCGTAACCGGGTGTCTCTCTTCACCAGCCGTTTAGTACCCACTACTGGCTCCAGACAACCAAAGAAGAGCCATAAAAAACGCTTTTCATAATCAGCTGAATCCCACTCTTACACAGCTACAACAGCAAACTACAACTTGCCCAATGTGCAGGCCTCTTCAGTGTACTAATGTATTAAATGTATGATATGTCTCCACGCTGTCTCCACGCTATGAAATCCAGCTCGGCCGCTAGTAGACAAAGCCCAAGATCTTACCAGAAACGTGCTTTCTTCTGGCTTCCTCGTGGTCCATGATACCGGCGGAAGTGGTCAAGACAACGAAACCAAACTGTCTAGCAGGCAACAAGTTGTCGGTCCATCTCTCAATGTCACCGATTTTCACGTTGAATCTGGGAGAAATGACACCACACTTGTTCAATCTACCGGTCAACTGCACGACGATCTTGCCCGATCTGTGGTCGTCGATGTACTCGAACTCACCAATGTAACCGTGTTTTTGCATCACCTGCAAGAACTTGATGATGACCTTAGACGAGGGTCTGATCAACACCTGTCTCTTACCGGTCTTCTCGGCATTGTTGATGGCGTTAAGGGCGTCAGCGAGCACGGAGGTTCTGGTCATGTTGTTTGGCGTAAGAAAGAAGTGAAAATTAGTGTAGAGCGTTTTTTTTTTTTTCACTTTGATAGCGTGCGCGTGGACCTGAAGAGACCCGTACACCAGCTGGGGTCGGAGTGATTTGACACCGCACGAGAAAGGGGAAAAAGTTGCAGTTTTTTAGGCATTATCGGAAAATATATCAAGATGTGGTAATTGCAATCACAATGAGAGCTCTATTTTCCTCTTACCTCTAAAACTCATAGAGTTATGCCATGTAATAAAGTAAGGTCTTGGTCGGTGTCGCACCCGTACCCCACCCGATCTCACAAAAAAGCAGTCACATTCGTCCAAGCAGTGAACGCTCCACGCGTATATGCAGCTCTTGTCATTGGCTCGCGCCTGCACACACTGGGGGCTCACGAACTCACTGTTCACTGGCGAGCGACATTTCTCACATACAAAATCAAACTCAATCTCCTGTATACACCCCTCTGGCGGTCTCTCTCTACCCACGCGAAAAAAACTTTTCTCTCTTAATCCAATCTTCTTCAGACTTCACCAAATCAAAGATGCCCGTATGTAACGAAACGCTTTACAAGTCGCAACTGTGTTTACACGATATTTGAAAAGATTCCGAAAATGCCAGTTCATTTTGTTCATCTATTGGGTCAGTCCATCCCGTGTGTCTGGCATTAGAGCCAATTAGCGATTGTCTCTCACTGCTTAAGGAATCTGGGAATAAGTCGAAGGTTTTGGATCAAGCTCAAGTGGAATACAGAATTTCCCGTTTTCTGATGGCTGTCTTATCTTTTTTGGATGCCGGGCTTATAAATAAACGAGAGAGGTATTTCTAAAGTATCGATAAGCTGGGTTAAAAATTTACGCATTTACAACCCCTTTTCCCATTCGATTGAAAATTATCTTTGCCCCAGAGGTGCTAAAATCGATCCACAGTTTCTCACGTGACTCATTTCACCCACCCAAAACTTCCAATACTAACCATCCTAGGCTAACAAGAGTTTCAAGGTCAAGCAAAAGTTGGCTAAGGCCTCCAAGCAAAACAGACCATTGCCTCAATGGATCAGATTGAAGACTAACAACACCATCAAATACAACGCCAAGAGAAGACACTGGAGAAGAACCAAGTTGGGCGTTTAAGCGTATTCTTCCACTGGCATCTTTTCACGTTACTTGTATAGCAATACACCTGATTCTAATACCGCAAGAGCGCTAGCCGAGTTTAAAGGAACATCGTGGACTAAACTATCTTTGAATGCTTCTGCTGATTTGTTAATTGACGATGTTGAGCTCAATGTATTACATCTTGTAGATTTGATTTCTTCAAAAGCTTGTGAATATATTCTTAGACAAGTGTTTGTTGTTCAGAAGATGAAAACATGGTTTGAGTGCCACAGCTTCCTCTTGAATATATCGTTGCAAAGGCTTTCCCAAGCACATCGAGCTCAAGCTCAAGCTCAAACGACGTCTACTTTTTACACTTCACTGTTTGAAGTTATCTCTGCAACTTCTTTCAACCATAATGCTCAAAAAATAGGCCTAGGCTTGCTCATTAAGAGTCCGGAATTGAATTATATAAATTAAGAAGAAGGTCGAAGAAAGTACAAGGAAAACGCAGCCGAGCACTACACTTCTTCCTCGAATACAGTCTCGATCGGTTTCTCCATAAACGACGCGTGTGATAACACAGACACCGCCGACGAACCAATCAACCACATCATCGTGGAAATCGGGCTGGCCAAGAACCCTAAAGGCACTGCGACAATCAACAATCCCGTATATAACTGCGATGTGGTAAAGCGGCCCACAGGCAACACCAAGTCGTTGCCGCCCAACTTGCTGATTCCGTAAACACCTCCTCCGACAAACAAAATGACAAACAACAACAACAAATTCGTTACAAGAGCGTACACGGACAAGATGGACACGATGGTCACGTAGTTAGCCTGGAAATAGCCCAAGTTATAGCCGACACGGCTTTGTACCTCGCCGAAATTAGCTGGTTTCGAAAGACGGCGGAAATCCAAAAACTCCTGAGGCGGTCTGATTCTGGCAAATGTACTTTGAAGCGAGCCGACGTCCGCCTTGAGACGATCAAGACTCAAGCGGTCTGTGAACAGACTGAGCTGGAAGGAGAAAGTTAGTATAAGATATTTCGAAAAAGGGTGCCTGGCGGCTAATATGTTCCACTTTGAAACGTGGCTGTTAGCAGCCAGAGTGGTTCATGGGTCAGGCGGGTAAGCGAATAAAAGCGAATACGTGATAATTAGGGAATGGAGATTGCGACATACTGAGATGTTTGGTAAGGAGAGCGACATTTCAACAGGGGCCTTGGAGGAAGAAATGTGGTGGAATACGGACGCTTTTTATGCTAATGACAAAAGGATAAAAGTTGAGCCAGCAGACTTCACACATAGCAAAGGCCAAAGCGCGCCAGCAGGGTGTCTTTTTTTACTTTCTGAGTCGGCCACCTGCACACAACGCTAGGTGTGCCTTAATTCCTCCTTCCAGATCCCTCGCAGATCCCTTGTCCCTCCCAGATCAGTGTTCCATTTTCCTCACTTATTTCGATATGTTTTGTGAAAAACGCTGAAATATTCTAAAAACGTCACTATCGCTATCGAGTAAATGACCGAGCTTACTCATTAATACGTCAGACAAAACTTCTTTTCTATTTTTAAGTTTTTCGTATTCATTTAGGCATAGAATTGTCCCCGTGATGTCGCCATTGCAATCCTTCAACTAATTCCGACCAATCTAACTCTTTTTTTCGGGCCGAGCCCAAGCGTTTGTTGAAAGTTAAGACACGCCATGAATACAAATGCGGTTGCGGACTTGGATAGAACTTGTCCGGGAGTCCCCTTTACTCTCTTGAGTTCCTAGGAGTCTAATTTGCAATGAAAATAGCAGGGTTATACTGCTTCGCCGTTCTTAACGTCGCCTTTCATGGCGGAATGTCGGTGGTATTATCGAGCTACACTCTCAGATGGCTATAGGCATTGGTAGCACGGCATTTGGCTAAAATTGATTCCACAATAAAGCTGGCATTCATTTGTGGTTTCCCATCCGCCGTGTCTTCTGAAACAAGTTCCTTGTCTCGGAAACCTCTCATGACTGATGAGATCGACCAAAGAAATTTCTGCATGAGGATTGTTCAGCTCATAGAGCGGATATTGATTGGGGAATTAATAGATGATCGACCACTCCCCAACGTCGAATTTAAACTATTGCCGCCAAACACGACTACAGTCTTACAGCCTTTGGATCAAGGCATTGTATGGTTAGTCCCGTCATCAAGTGTCATTTATGACATACATGGTCGATGAAATCGAACAAGGCCGTGATATCATGGAAGGGATTAATGAGAAGCAGCTAGTGATGTGGTGCAATATGGCATGGGGTACTATTCCTGCTACAGTATTCCAAAATTGTTGGCGCAAGACGAGATTGCTTACTTCACCAATTGAACAAACCCAAGCATTAGAATCTATAGTTGCAGAAACTCGAGATCTATACTCAGCGGAGAATCTTGCAACCTTAGTTGGCAGACTCCACAAGGATCAACACTTTGATACTTCAGCAGCTGTCAACAACTTCCATGACGATTTGAATGACGATGAAGTGCTTCACGAGGCGTTGAATGAAGAGGCTATCATACAAGAGATCATTTATGAGCGTGTTCATCCTTCTAAAACATACTATTATTTATCCAGGGGATTGAAGCAGGAAATATCAAGCACTCTGGTGCTCTTGACCACATTAAATGTATTCTTTGCTATGTGGAACAAGAGGAACTCGATCGAGACGAATTCAAACTTTGTTTAAAAAATTTTTCAAACATGCCATACTGGAACGGAGTCATAGTGTCACTCAAAGGCTGATTTTCGACTTTTGCTAACCAGTTGAACGAGCCAATTGAGCGGAACGACTTCCACGTTTAAACCTGCAAATATTAGAGAAAGTTTATACACATTATTTCCGAACGATGGATGATAGGAATATTCCATATTTCCAGTGCACACGTTT
Organism: Metschnikowia lunata; assembly: GCA_030583235.1. NCBI lineage: Eukaryota > Fungi > Ascomycota > Pichiomycetes > Serinales > Metschnikowiaceae > Metschnikowia > Metschnikowia lunata. The sequence goes on along the minus strand of JAJMHP010000038.1, from coordinate 119,776 downwards.
CGTTATCGAAAGATCTATTCGTCCAATCAAATAAACCAAAAGTTATATTTGTAAGAACACTGGCCAAGATTCTACATGCGCGGCCAAGAGAATGAAAAAACGAGCAGTCCAGAAACTCATTGACTAAACCAGGAACAAAATCTATTCCCCTCGAACGTTGCTTCCGTACAGCTAATCGTGTATTCCATCGTATATTCCACCCTTCATTTACTTTTCTTCTCTTTCTTCTCTTTCTTTTCTTCTCTTTCTTCTCTTTCTTTTCTTCTCTCTTTCTTTTCTTCTCTCTTTCTTTTCTTCTCTCTTTCTCTCTCTGCCTCATGCCAACCCGAGGTCCTTCCTCACCATCGCCTGGCAGATCGGGTGGTAGGTATGTTCAAACCTACCGAAATACCTCACCGCAAGGTCTCTATCCACCTCCTTAAGAAGAACATACCCCGGTCTCACAAACTTCATTCTGCCAACAGAACCGAGCCACTCGCCCAACTTATCATAGTATTTGGTGTTGTGGCCCCGTACCTGCACCACAAACCACCTGAAGAGAACCTCCGCATTAGAGGATTTTGAGTAACTAGGGTAGATTTCACTCAAGGCTTTGATTGCTGCCGGGTGGTTGGCCCATTTGAACTCAGCGCGCTTGTTGAACGAATCAAGCGTCTCTAAAAATACCACCGACTGGTTGGCAGTGAAATCCTCGATATCCAGGGATTTGAACTGGCTGTAGAAGTCCAATTGACTTGTGGCTGCCTCAAACCACAGGTCCGCAAGCCTGTAACATTCGTCCACCATGGATGTGTCAAAACCTGGGTCAATAGGGGGCATTCCGGGCTCGTAAAGCCATGTGTGCCAATCAATCGCATCCAATTTTTCCTTTTGATCGGCGAAATACTCATACAAAGTGTCGAGGAACTGATAGGTGTCCAACGACTTGAACCTGAATTTTGTGAAGTAGTGATGGATGAAACCGTCGAAGGCGCCCACGCCCACGGTTTTTTCAAGGTGGTACAACAAGTTGAAGCCCTTTTCGTAGGGCACGGTCGAAAACGCGTCGTCCGGGTCGCTTCTATCCTTTTGGTCCTGGACTAAAGTCGAGTACCGTTTGGCGGAATCGCCCATGGCACGGATAGAGTTTTCCAAGTCGCTCCAACCAATGATGGCGGCAAAATGACGCGTGGGCTCGCCGTGAATAACGCCCTGAATACGCCGTTCCAAATATACGGTCCAGCCTTCGTTGAGCCAGAAGTGCTCCCAAGAACAATTGGTCACCAAATTACCCGACCACGAGTGTGCTAGTTCGTGGGCAATGACATCCACATTCTGACGATCGCCACTGATCAAAGTAGGCGTTACAAACGTGGCGTTGGGGTTTTCCATCCCGCCATAAGGGAAGCTCAGAGGCAATACAAGTGCATCGTATTGGTCCCAAGGGTACTTGTACACCAATTTCTCGGCCGCCTGCAAGAAATGCTCCATATCGTGCTCAAACTCGTGCTGGCACGATTTGACCTTAGATGGCTCGGAATACACGTGTGATCTGGGCCCGATAGGCAATTTGGTGATGTCACCCAGAGCCAACGCCACAAGATACGAAGGAATTGGAATCGGCTGGTGGAATCGGTACACGTTTCCGTCTACCGACTGTGGCCGGCCACTCATCAAGGTGGGAAGCGGGGAAGTAGCGACAAAATCGTACTCTGTTTTCACTGACGGCGTGTCAAAACAAGGAAACATGCTACGTGCATGGATGGCTTGGCACTGCGAGAACAAATATGGCGATTTCTTGCCGTCGGTGGCCTCCTTATCCAAAAACTGCAACGCAGTGCATTCACTGGTGGTCTCGAAATCAATCAGCAACTCCACCTGTTTACTACCATCTAAGCTAACCGAAAGAGGCGTACCCAAAAACTGAGACTTTTCGCCAAATTCAAACTTTACATTCTGGCCATTTACCCGGGCCCCCGAAATCTTCAAGTGGGCCGTGTCCAAAGTTGCTTTTGGGACATTGTTCAAGTTTTCAAGTTGATACATAACCGTTCCACTCACTGATTTGTTATCGAAATCGACATTGAAACTGAGCCTGGTGGGGCCAAATGCAAAGTCCTTGTAATTCGATAATGTCGTGGGGTCTGCTTCGGGAGACGATGCAGGCCGGTGCAGGGCAATTGATTTTTCCATGGCCTCTCAGTTGTTTAAAAGTCTTTAAGAATCTGCTTGAGGACCAGAAAAATGGATCTGTGTCGGTAGAATGGTGCCAGTACATGATGTCTCTGATGTACATGCACGGCGCGCTTATGCGGGCGGATGTCACGGGTGCCGTGCCGTATCGTGCCGTGTCCAATGAAGCCGCTTAGCGGTGAGGCGAGTTTTGTAGTGACGCAGCCAGAGGCCAGAACAGCCCAGCACTTAGAAGGAAAAAAAAAAAAAAAAAAAAAATCCTGATTAAAGAGTAAATGTGTGGGGGTAAGCCGTTTCTCGTCTCGATATCAGCGTGTTGAGATACTTCTAACGCCCGGGTCTTGCATGCGTGCTGACTGGTGTGCTTGTGCGTCGCTGTGCTTATGCGACATCAGTGGTTTGGGTCAAAGCTGGTGATGTTGCAGCTTTGGTGTGAACTTGTTAAGTAGGTACTGTCAGTGTAGATCATCGTTAGGTTCGCGTTTCGTATTCGTTACCCTATGACAACGAAAACGACCACTTTGGTAACAGTTACCCTTTGACAAGGAAAACGAAGACGAGAATTCACCAAATTAAGGCGAAGCCGAATTTTCGACAAGCTGTATAAAGAATTTGATCCCTCGCAAGCACATGATCTACGAGACTAGAGAGTCTATTTGTCTTGGAATTGACTACATAATCAGAAAAACACAAGACTAGCGTCGTTAGAGGTGTAAATTACAGTGTCTAGTTGGGGACCCGCTGTTGGGTGAAAATGGCATTCTTATGCTCACTCTTGGACCGAATTAGGCAACAACCATGGCCCGGATTGGGCCAACTACTGGGGAAAGGGGCTTCATGAAGTATGCAAATTGTGGTTCGAACATAAATACCCGATCATCATGATCTCAAACATTCTTTGACACGTATAGCGTCGTCTTTCAACGTATCTAAGGGTACCTGTCATATAGCGTGACTTCTATCGACGTGTTCTTTAGTCCCTTGGTTTAAATCTCGAGATTTGTTTCAACGTAACAGTTCGAAATATGTTTTCATAGTTTACTCAAAAGAAGTTCTTTGGGGTATAATCTGGAGCCAATTCTGTCTTTCGAACATCACTGGACCGTCACCCGAAGACACTAAGCCACCGAGTTTTAATAAAGCATCTTTTACCAAGTAGACTTATTCTTCGGATGGCTTTACATTACCCTTGAAACGAGGCTGTCGAAGATGCTTCTGAGTTTGAGAGCTTGAGATAAGTGATGAAGAAAGGGACTATCTTACAGAATTCCGCGATATTTTAGGAGTGTTTCGAGTACCCACTAGTAAACTCCAAGCATAGTCATATCCCACCGTTCAAGAGACAACTCCGACGATTTGCAAGCTCTTGGAGACTACGATTTCAGGGCTTTCAGGGACGCCTGTGAAACAAATTGTTCAAACATTCAGGCTTGAACGAAGCTACTGGAGTACTCCGATTCATGACGAGAGTATTAACTCGAGCTAGTTGCTTTATCTCGCAATAGTTCCTGTTCGGCAATTCAAGATTCAGGTGTTTGAAAATGTTAACTTTTCAGAATGCAAATTATGCCTCATAAAACCTTTCTTTTGAAAGTCATCACAAGGATGTTTTGGCCAGGACCTCATTTATTACTGAGAAGGAGTCTTCTCCGACACCTTCTGAAATTGAGCTTGGATTTGATATTGTCAAACGTAAAGAGACGCTGAAAACGCAAACGAACATCAGAGAAGAACGAGAGAATGAAGAGCAGGACGTCGTCGCGTTTTGCAAGACTCGAAAATCATCTTTTACTATACTGTAGCGTATAGCCAAAGACTACTTTGCGCGTCAGAGCCAGACAGGAAACGGCTGGGTTTCGCTGCATTGGGGTCGAGGACCGGCTTGCCGGTGCAAACACCTGATTTAGGGCCCGCACTTAGAACCACACTCTCAAAGTGAGTGGTGGTTGATGTTTTTTTTCATTTGTGGTTTGAGAACTTTTCTCCTTTCTTTGGAGTATTATTTTTTCCATACTTTATTGGAAACAAGGGCGTGAGTTAGATCTAAGCCTAGGACCACCACAAGCATCAACCACGTATTTCTTGAACCACAGTGTATACCGCCATTCAGCTTGACACCACTATTTGTAATTCTTGAGCTTGTCAGCAGAAAATGTGCAATAGAAATCAACACTATGTCAGCACTAGCTGAAAGGTTCTTTTTTTCGTGTGGGAGACATAGTCACAAAGAATAGCAATCGGCTTCTGCCAGAAACAATCAAGTTTTTGGCCATCCTCAAGTCCCGGGGTGTGATTACGAACTAAGATTGGCCATATGACGTAGTGGATGGTGAGATTGACGAGGTGGCGGAGAACGAAATGAATCCCGAAATTGTCAACGTATGACAGAACGAACAGTTGCTTCCCCTGCACGGCAATGAAAAATAAGTTCACCATGACTGTGGAATTATCGAACGGTTTCTCGAAGTAGAATCTTCTTGATAGTCTCTGTGTTTGGAAACAAAAACTGCCCCTTGCTAAAGACTGTGCATGTATGATAAAATATGAGTTTTACTCAAAAGGCCCACAAATTAGTTAGAAAACATGTTTTGCCATAACGATAACAAAAATGGGTAACGATAACAAATACGAGCTTTTGCTCTTCACTGGGTACTGTTACGATTATATCGTACTATGATAGAAATAGTACTTCCAAATAGTAGTTATTGAGACAAGGAATTGCAAAAGAGTGCTCTATTGTATGGTGAGTTTTTTCAAGGCTCATTTTTTAGTTCTCTCTAGTGTGGTTGCAAAGCATTGTTCTAGAAAGTTGCCATATCAGATAGGCGCATACCGTTTCCCGGTATGGAAGCAATGTCTCTTGCAAATTTCGCTCTATAGTTATTTTCATTTTTCATGAATTTTGCATTGCTTCAGAAGCGAACATTTTCATTGTTACGAGCACCAGTAGGGCCCACTCCCGTTAAGCCATACTTTCGTGTTAGCGGGACATTCCCACCACCGTTACACAACCTCATTTCAACCAGGCTGACCCACATTGAAACCATGAGAAAATCGGGTCCTCCAAAAACAAAACACCCCAAAAACATTACTTCTGATGAAGCATCAACCGATACGCATGACAAAATGAGACATTTACCAGTTGTAGTTTCCTAGTCAGGCCGCGACTCGCCTCTTTCTCTCTACCCCAAGTCTCTAAGCACTTCCTGGACCCGCGCACGTGACCACGGCCCGGTAAGGCGAGTGCTACTTCCTTCCAGTTAAAGACACTTTTCACGTCCAGCTTTTTAACCTGAACGCCTGGGGACTCATACAAAAACAGGATCAGCATATCCTGCGCCTTGCATTATCGACATTTACTTGGGATTTTGTGCGTTTTTCTCCATTTCCCATTTTTCATCGCATCTACTTGCTATTCAGAGACCTTCGCTCTCTTTACTTCGGACATTATCGAAACAGGTGTTTGAGATCAATTACTCTGCGGATTCTGGCACTCCCACCACCACTTCACCAAGCTACATGCCCATATAATCAAAGAGTGTTTTATTGGAAATGCACCGAAACGAACGTTCAAAGAAAGACCCAAACACCGAGGACGTCTACTCGCCCTTACATCAACTACAGGCAGACTTGGCTCGAGACAAGGCATTTCCCTTTACTCTTGCCCGACAAGATCCACAACCGCCTCCAACAACCCAGCAACTGCACCCAGAACTGCTGCGAAGAAACAGCGATTCCTTCGACAACGAAAGCATCTACTCTTTTGACTCGGTCTCTACTAGTGGACGTCTTTTGGACCGTCTTGATCTAGATGCCGATGATTATATCGACCAAGAAACGCTGTTCCGGCGCCGCGAGTCCGTGCTTCTGATGCTGAGCATGGGCCGTTCGTGGGACGCTGCCGTGGACGACCAAAAACATGGTCTGAGTACCGACCTCACTCAAATCGCCATTCGGGGCAACTCATCTTTGAGTTTAGACCGTATGCGTTCGCTTAATAAGCTGGGACCGACGCGTTCACTCTCGCAAAGCAACCGGCTTCCAATCCATGCGGTTCCCGTCGTACCTGCTGCCGGCCTAGCGCTCCAGAAAAAAAATCCTTCTTTCGACTCGTTGCATGCGGATATAACGTCGCGACAAAACTCGTCCACATCCATTTCTTCTGCGGCTGACTCTGCCACGGTCAGCAGACCGAGCCTGTTGTCGAGACAGAGCAATCTGCGGCTGTCTCAGAAGCTTCTGCAGCAATTGCCCATTCCAGAGGCGGTGCTGGAAATGTCGTCGCCGAGTCTGCCGTATACAGCAACATTTTCATCGGTGCCACCAAAAAGCCAACCAAACATTAATCCACCAAGCAATAATCCACCAAACAACGGACACCCTCAAAATGGGCCATCTCAAAACGGACAATCCCAGAACACCCACAAAAGGTCCGCCCGATCGGTGTCGTCGTCATCGCTAGAATCGGCCGCATCAGCGGAAAACACCACCGGTTTTATTCTCCACACACTTTCAAATTTCGATCCCGCTATTGATGCCGCCACTCGCCAAGCACTCAATATACGCGCCCAGGGCAACCATCGCGAGGCATCATATCAATTGCAAATCCTCGCCAACGCTCCTCACAATTACCCAAAGGCCATGTATCTTTACGCCCAGGCGTTGCGCGTCGGACAAGGCGTGAAGCTCAACGAGGCCCAAAGCGTGCGGTGGCTTTGCCGCTGTGTATTGACGTCGTATATTGCCGAAACGTCGGCTCCTACGGCGCCCGCCTTCACCACATATGTGATGAAACTCGCCAATTTGCTGCCCGAGGTGCTTTTGGAGATGGTCAAGATCAATCTCGCCGGAGAGAAACACGAGCCCGTGGCGTTGATGGAAAGTTTCCTGTCTCTCAGTGCGTCAGCCGTGCACAAGATTTGTCAGCTCAATAATACCGACCGAAATGTGGTGGGAGGCGCCTATTATTTGCTTGGAGACGCAGTGCTTAAGGGCCAAGGAGTGGCGCTAAAAGACGAGGCCACAGGACGGCTTCTTCTTGCCAAATCTGCTTCGTATGCTTATGCCAACAGTATGTCTGAGTTGGGCGAGCTCTGGTGCACCAAAACAAAGCACTTCAAAAAGGACTATCACGTGGCGGCGGCGTGGCTCCGTATGGGCGAATTGTTTGGCAAACAAGATCTTGGAAACAGCTGGATTTACAAGAGCAAGTACATGGAGCACAAGAAGAAGTGAGCGATTACTTGTGGGTGTGAACCATCACTTGTGTCCGGCTCTTGAAGCGTTTTCTTGGGTTTATCTTCCTTTTCTTGAACTTTCTCTACTTCTCAGACTTCACGGTTTTCCACATTGGAGATGGTATCTGCCTCCATTCGGAAGCTCGGCGTCGAAAACTTCTATAAGCTCACGCAAGCACCCGTACAAAAAAGCACATGCTTCACGAAGGTCTGAGTAGGTCCCGAGAGGAAGAAAATACGCATCTGAAGACGGACTGATGAGTGATGAAGATGTCTTGAGATTGCCCGGGATTCCCTGAATGCCGGGCGCACGTGACGCCCATGTTTTGGGACACACTGTTGCCGGCGAAGGGCTGTTTTTAAAGAAAGTCTGTGACTCGAGCACGTGCTCCTCCATTTTGTTATAATTGAGGATGATTTGCCGCTGCAATACAATGACTTTTTGCTGGGTTTCAAAAGAGAGCTCGTTTTTTGAAACAGCGTCGATGCTTGCCTGAAGGACGCTGTTGGCTCGCTTGAGTATAAGCGCCTTGCACATGGCAAGAATTCCCACAAGAAACGAAAGATACGATCTCTTGCGGTCGGAGACATTATTTGTCTTGATGAAGCGCTCGATCCGATGCACGAATCGTGGCATCTCTGCAAGCAATCGGAGCCAAGTATCGTCGTTTAACGCCAGGCTCGGGGTGCCTTCTTTTACCCTGGAGTCGCATGTGACCGTGCCACATAGAATCCAATCAAACTGCGCCACAATGGCAAGGAGACTGTTCTCTTTGGCCAGCTTGGCGAACCGAGCCACAAATGCCTTGTACGGGCGAAGCCAGGAGGCGGTATTTTCGGCTTCTCCGAGTCCAGAAACCCCAGAAGATGAGCCAGAAACCCCAGAAGTTAACCCAGAAATGGCCAAGCCATTAAGTGGAGCTGGCGATCCGTTGCGAGCGCCGTTTTTGCCTGTTCCGGCGTGCCCCCTGGTCCTATACGAAGCCAGTGGCGAAAAGGAGACGCGGAGCAAAAACCGTGGTTTGTGGGGGTCGTTTCGTTTATCGACCCATCGCACCTTTGCGCCATTTTTTAAATGTTTTTGCGTGGATTGGACACCGGTATTTACGGAACCAGGCTTCTCTGGAAGCGGACGTGTGAGTGCAGAATGACCCGGCTTCAGTTCGGACTCCTTGAAAATGCTCGGAAGCGTGGGCGAAAGAAGCGAAAGTGGAAGCGAGTCGATTTCGATCTCATCATCGGAAGCCACCTCTCTTTTGGGCTCGGGCCCAGATTCACCATCTGGCTTTTGGGCAAACCGTGGCGGTAGTGTTGGCGAAAGCGGCGGCGGCAAGTGGCCTGAGGCGGTGTAATTTGAGAAAATGTCATCGAAATTCCAAGTCGACAGAGAAGAAATTGAAGAGGGGGTGGCATATGGCGACACGGTTGAAGCGGACCGGGGCCATTTTTTCAGGGGTTGTTTGCGGTGCGCACGGGCTTGACTGGCCAAGCCCTGGTCCTGAAAAATGGCGGATTTCATGAAAAAATGGAGGAAAAGTGAGTGTGGATAAAGAAGGAAATGGGTGGAGATGTGGAGTATTGACATAGATAGTGAGCGGTTGAGAGGCTGGGGAAGAACCGACAGAGAGGAAAACGCGCGGTGCGCGGTCGGCGAGCCTGGACTGTATGCAGGATACGCGATATGTCCTGCTATTGCAAACGGCTACCTTTTGGGGTATTGTTTCGGAAGAAATGGGATGACGGGATTTAGCGTTGTGAGGAGACTCGTTATTTGATTTTCAGATGATTTCTGAGGCTTTCAAGAATATCTGATGTCTTTGTTTTTGCAAATTGACGATGGGGTGCGTTGTTGGTGTGGGCGTCTAGTTGCAGCTGTGATGCGAGCTAATTCGTGAGACAGCATGGGTGAATCTGGTGAATTCTGGTGATTGAGGCTCGCTGAGATCCAGGAACGAACGACGAAGGAAAGAAGAAAAGGAAAGAAGAAAAGAATAAAAAAAAAAAAGAAAGAACGGGAAGAAAGAAAAAGGTTTTGTGAGAATTAAGGAAATCAAAATAAACGAGAAACCCCCGTTTGTCGTTATACTGCCTGTCTCATATTGTTTGATTGGTCTTTCATTGATTGGTCTTTCATTGATTGATCTTTTTTTGATGTCTGTCATTTTTCTCTTTCGGTTCCTGTCTCACTGCTCTCTCGCCCAACGGTGTTGAAAATCTTATGTTTTTGACAGCACATATTTTAAATATATTCATTTCTTATTCAAAATATGTGACACCTAGATAAAATACCCATTGACAAGTGTTTAGGATAGAATACCTCATTAGTTGAGTGCAGAGGCAGAGTTATACGGATCCCAGTTTAGGTGTTTGACATAATGTACGAACGATAACTACTCATTGAGTCAATGGTGACATAAGCAAGCTTTTACGTCAGGACGATTCATCGAATGCACTAATAAAGAAACACACTACGTTCTGATCTGCTTTTTATTTTAATAGTTCGAAATAATATGAAGATATATTGAGTATACTTCAATGAGGCGACAGAATCGCTCACTCAAATTGCTAAAACTGACAAAACTACCTCTCACTGTATTCTTGCGAAAATCAAAAGGATGGCACCGTTATCATCGCTAGCATGGGTGATGTTAAAAACATGACATCTCTTTCTTATCATCGTTATTTTTAAATGGTGTTGGACGTTCTAGATGTTTTACTTCCTCTTTTACTCACCATCGATGGGATTTATTCATCTTCCGGCTTTTGTTATTTTCTCCGCTCTTGCCGTCTTTATGAATTCACTAAACTCCCCGGTACTGGATATGGTGTGTCTGTCACTGTCTTTTGACTTCCGGAACTAGACATCATCATCATCAATGAGGCTGTCTTTTGCAGGCAGATATATTAAAGTCCACGTCGCCTTTTGTCTCTCTTGAGGGGCACCAAAAATCGGGTCTCCGTTCCATTTGAAGGAAGTCAGCTCTATAAATTCTCTTTTTCTTTTAATTCAAGCGAGAAAAGAAAACCCCACATTATATAGATACTCATTGAAATCATGACTCCCTACCAAAAAGTGCGCTTTCCAGTATCTGGTTATAGACCGTCCATGCTACGCCATGTGTTGCTCTATTTGACATACACATTTACCCTTGTACCTCTCGTTTGAATTATAGATTATTTCGAGCATAATTATTTCCGGATACTGATTCCAAAATTTTTAATCTATTCTCAAGCGTTATGCTAAGTTACCCAAAATAAGTGTTCGCTTGAGTAGTAATTACTAGATTTCGCGGCCACTGGCAATTAACGACATTGGTCCGACGACTCTCATTCAGCTAGACCAGTATTCTTGTACTTATATATTTGAGATATTTCATTTGGCCCAAACTGGATCTTTCGATAGCTGCTGATCCACTTATATTGAATTCGAGATTGTCAAAACTAATTTGTAGTTTAAAGTTGTCGATTATTTAGCACATAAACCCGCATGGCATAGAATAAATGTCTTTAGGGTGTCCACGAATAGATGCTTTCAATAGTTTGAATTTGCCGGAAAAAGTCTAATAAATGCTTCTGTGACTTGCTTCTGACACAATACGAATGTCATGACCCAAGTTCGATAGAACCAGCATATAATCTTAGTCAACTTATATGCTTCAAAGAGACGATTCAAGCAAAAACATTTTCAATTAAAAAATATTCTTGCTTAACCATTGAACAATAGTTTCGCCGACCTAAAAAAAAAAAAGAAGTTAGACGGGAAGAGCGGTTCTGGTATGCTGCTACATGGCATATTAGGTTCATGGAATTTTACTTTAAACCATCGCACTTATAGATAAGCTCTGTTCAGGTCCGCAACAAAGTGGGTGAGGATAATTTGAGTGTCTCCATGAACACCAAATTTGAGGAAAGAAGGTTAGTTATTTGTTTGGCCGTTTATAGAAAAAACACGGTGACTTACCAAAAAAGAGAAAGCAGTAACAGAGAACGATACTTTTCAATTTGTTTATTGTTTTCGAAACCCCTTTTTCTAATTTCTTTACTAGCGAAAATACCGTAACTGAGTGAAGATTGGACTTTGAGTGACGTGCATTGCGACGACGTTCTGACGGTATTTTTTTAAGGCCCGCGTAGCGTAATACAATCGAGGAAAGATAAGCAAAAATATAAAAATGAAGAAGGAACTTGAAACACCGTGATTTCCGAAGTTCCTTAAAATCCCACAAATCCAAAAATTTCCAACGTTTCTCCAAAAAGCATTTTCCTCTCAAAACGGAATCTCCTGCTGACATCATTAGGTCCCATCAGACTCAAATCATTGCATCGTCTCGATAACCGAAGGAGTGCATACACCCCATGAGAAAGCCCTCAAAGAGCCTCATCCATTATTAACAGACTTTTATTCCCCACACTTTCCACACCATATCTACCCGAGATAGCATCGAATTTTGCAGAATATGGCTGGGACATATAACGAGGTCCAAGTCAAAAAGCTTGGGCAAAAAAAGGCGAAAAAGGCCAAGAAACAGTCCAGTGTGGCCGTGCCCACAGCGCCTGGGCCAAATCAACACGCCAATAACCATACTAACCAACAAAATAGCCAGCTGAATACTCTGCATACGCTATCCAATGGCTCCTGTGATCCCCGTGATCCCCAGCAAGGCGCCTCGTGGCCGCCGTCGCTTCAGGACTTTGTCAACCGGTCTTTTGCTCAAGCTGAATCACTTTCGCCCCAGCAAAAGGCCCTTTTTAACGAACAGATCCAGGCCATGGTCTTTTCGGCCGCCCGTGACCATAAAATATGGACCAATGATTGGACGAAGCAACGCTTGCCAATATTTGATCCTTCAGTGCTGCTATGTCTTTATCAAGATACTGTTGAGGCGATGAACAATGCTCAATATATGGCGCAACATGTTGCTAATGTCGTGCAAAAGGGAAATGTGAAAAAGGGGCAAAATGTACAGAATGTGCAAAATGTACAAAATTTGCAAAATGCACCGAATGTTCAAAGTCCTCCGAATGTTCAAAGTCCTCCGAATGTGCAAAATGTGTCCAACATCCCCGCTGTTTCTACCACTCCAAACATTCCAAATTCATATTATCCAAATGTATCCACTGTGAGGTCAAAAAAATACGACTCGGGTGAACGGAAGCGCCAACGGGCCGCCCGGTTTGAGGCACCGTCACAAACCAGTCATTCTCCGCCTTTTTCCTCGTCCAGTTCCCCCAAATCGGCCCAGATCATTGGAACCCTGGAAGCGCTCGAAAAACGATATCTCCGGCTCACATCCGAGCCTGATCCCGCACTCGTACGGCCAAAACACGTCCTTGAAAAGTGCTTGGCGTTTGTCGTGGACAAATACCGCTCCACCGGTGGGCTGTACCTGTACATTAACGATCAATTGAAGGCCATCAGGCAAGACATGACCGTGCAACATATCAAGGGCGACTTGGCCATGAAAATTTACGAAACGCATGGCCGCATCGCCATAGAAAACAACGATTTGGGCGAGTTTAACCAGTGCCAGGCCCAGCTTAAACACTTATACGCTGCAAACGCCGATTCTGCCTGGTATAAAAACACATATGAGTTCACGTGTTACCGCGTGCTTTATTTGCTTCTCACGGGCAATTACGCCGACATCAATCTCACACGTCTTGAGCTTTTGCGCGCTGATGGAACCACCAAAGACCTGGATTTGGACGCCGATTTCCCTGTTCGAAGACAGTGTGTTTATAAGGCATTGGAGCTCTCGAATATCGTGGCTTTAGGCGATTACCACGGGTTTTTCACCGTCTTCAAATGGTTCCAAACTATAGGGTGTATGAAAGAGGCGTTTCACCTACTAAACCAGTTCATGGCCAACAAGCAGCGGGTGGTTGCGTTAAATACCATGTGCAAGGCGTTTAAAAAGCTTCCTCTTTCGGTGGTTTTGGCTGAGCTTGCTCTTGATAAAGACACTCAGTTCTTCGCTGATTTCGGGCTCCTCAGTTTCGTGACTGATGGCGATTTCGACTGTGCTTCTGCACGGGCTTTCCTCCAGGCAACTGTTGACCAAGGAACTTTCAAGAAGGTGGATATAAAGGGCCAGGTGTGATTGGTTTATTGAGGGATTATAAAGTGAGGATATTACGAGTGAACTGGGTTTGTTCATTACGAAATCAATATACTTGAGTGTGCTTCTAACAAATCAGGGGAAAGATAAGGGTAATTAGGTGGCTCCACTGAGTCGTGAACATCATTGTGCACACCATTGAGAACATCATTGAGAACATCATCTTTATCATAGTGATTGCGATCATGATCCTGATCATTATCATTGCCCACATACATATCCTTGGTGGTCGGATTGCGGTATCAATTGGGTAATTTGGCCTCTTCCGCCTCGTCAACCATCGAATCGACGATCGAAGAGAGATTTCGTATTAGTACCAAGTCTGGCGTGATGATCATGGTCGCATGATCGACAATGGCCATAACCATGACTCTGCTAGCTTGCACACTTGTGTTCCCCGAAGATGATTCAAAGTGACAAAACGCACTATTTCCCCTCAGCTGGTGATCCACATTACTTCATTTAATGTTAACACTCTCACATCAGGACCTGGAGTTTTTCAAAACATCACTGCACCGTCAAAAAACATCATCGACTTTCTACAAACCAGGGGCGATGGCCATCAAGGCAAAGTTGTTGCGCTGGCTCTCGTCGGTCGAATCCATGTAAAATTGGATTTTGTCAACGAGTTTAGCATCGTCTAGAATATTCTTTCCTGCAACGCTTTCCCCAAGGTCTATTGGCCCCGTCCGGCGCCCATCCAATTCATATAAGTGATTATCGCGACCCTTCACATATGCAATGAAATGGTATTCGACCGAATTTTCGGCGGGAGGGGCCTCAGTTTGACCCTGGGTCCCATAATTGGAATCCAATTGGATCGACTGTTCGAGCAGTTCCACCAATGCTGCCGCTTCTTCGACGGATGAGTTTTCCGTGATTTGCAGAAGCAAAAGCTTGTTCAACACCAGATCTTGTACGATAAAATCAGCAGGCAAATTGGCCAAAAGATGAAGCAACGCATAAAGCCCACAACCATTGCCGATGGTTTGCTTGAACCACGTGACCTGGTTGGAATCGTTGGAAATCTGTGCGTCCTGCAGCTTTCTATATTCCTCGTACTGGGCGGTTATTGGAAAGAGCATCATGATTCCAAAAACCGGCTGAGGCAAAAATGCCAAAAGATCCGGGTCTGTGATCGAGTATACATCGTGGAACAGAAGCACAGGAGAAAGCCCGAGCTTGTGTGCAAGACTATTAAATACTTCAGGGTTAGATTCGAGGGGAATCACTCTTTTTGAGTCTGTCATGGCTGCAAAGAGATTAATAACAAGGTAAAAGATAAGAAGTGGAAATCGAGAGGAGTCGTTATAGACGTTTGGTGGTACCTGCAGGACTATCGCAAAAAGTCTCCTACTCATTGAACGAAAAGTCCGGCACAGGCTGATTATATTCTGGGAGATTGAATTTCCAGGCACTGAGTAAAGCAAAACGAAAGAGACAGATTGAAGTATGTGCTTCGAAGTCTGAAACATGGAAAAATCTAAAAACTTTTCTTTGGAATTATCGGCAAATTTTTTTTCCAAAGTAAAGGCTCGGAAAAGAAGGATACAGTTGCAGCAGATCCTCCCAAGAAGCTTTCCAAAACAAGAGTGTGCTGGGTGGGCATATAATCCCGTGCACCACCGGTGTTGATCTTCTCCGCACTATCAGCTCCTGATCTGATGCAAGTTTCTCTCAATCCATCCCCTTTTTTCTCCTTTTCTTGATCGAAGTACCGCTCCGAAAACTCCCGTTGTCTCAGCGGAGGCAAAGGAAATACGGATTTGCGGCTGATATATTCACAAACCCATAGATTCCTCGTATCTCCGACGATTATTTAAATAATGCAGACACGGGGTTTCTTATCGGTTATTGCGCCTGCGCTCAGCATATTTTTTCTTCTTTGTCTTGCCGCCATTTACGTTTCCGTGGCCGTTTTTGATGATTTGTATAAGTATCTACTAGCGGCTATTCTCAGCCAATTCTCGATTGTGACTTTCAGGGTATTCTGGATAGCTCGCAAATCCACGAAATATTCCAGGATGCACAAGACCAACAAATTGGCCCAAGGTCCGGCGGTTAGCATCGAGGATAAATTTGTCATTCACTTAGCTGAAGAAGGCTTAAAACTAACTGTTTTAGTTGTGTGTGCGGCGGGGTTGGCCCAACAAGGCGTTTCTTCAGTCCCGTCTTATATTCTTGTTGTAGGCGGTATTTTTGCTCTCAACAAGCTTGTGTGTAATTTGGCGACATTCTCTCCAATCGGTTATGAACGAAAGTATGCCAAATTCATCAAATCGTACGAAAAATACGAAATCTATGTTTGCTCAGCCACGGAAACGGCCTCTGTAGGGTCGGCTGGATCGACTTTACTCTCAAGCGTCAGTAAACCTTCCGTCCTGCAAATCAGTGACGAGAAGCGACTGCCCCAGTTCAGATTGAATTTTTTTGAAAAGCTTGAACCACGAAAAGTCGTCGGGATTCCTATCCCAGGAGCGATGGAGAATACTTTGGCTCATCTGGATATGATTGATCGCTTGTACTCCGTCTCGCCAAAAGATACTGCGTACCTTTCGTACGAATACTCTGCTGGAGAAGCAAAAGCAAACGAGGCAAAACGCTTAGAATATGAAACTCTTGAATTTCAGCATAGTGTCGAAGAAAGCACGGATAACTCTAGCAGTGAAGAAGACAGAAATAGTACCGTTTCAGCACAATGCTTGTCTGGGTCTCTTTCTGATTGTTTTCTTTTGCGCCTTTCCTGGTGGGCTTGGCTATTACCATTTCCTGGTAGAAGATGGTGTCCGCACGAAATGAGTTCCAAATCGGAAAAGGCCTTGATCAAGAAAAAGCTTTCAACTTACACGCTCAACACCACTCTGACTTCTAACTATGAAAAGAGATCAAATTCAAGTGACGACGACGAAATGGCTCTGTTGAATTCCTCAAAGATATTTCAGCTGTATGGCTCTATAGACTTAGAGCGACAGTCGTTTTGCCGTTCCTCTGTGGTTCTCAATTCCCAGAGATACCACGATTTTGCTTGGTTTGCCAACGCATTCCTCGACTTTTGGTCCCCGAGCCTTAGGGATCTCATGCAGTGCATCGACCCTGCCTTCATCAAATTCGGTGTTTCCATCAGTGATGTCTCTTCACTTTACTTCACTCTCTACGAAGCCAGTGTTTGCATGTGGCAGATGTCTTCAGCATCGTTGCTTGGAATGACTATGATAGACCAGTCGTTGCGGCCAATTTTTGTCATTGTTCTTCTTCTTGTCGCTAAGCTTTTTTGTGTGAACTTCCTACATGGACAATGTCTGTTGTCATACAAGTTCTCCATTGCCAGCGAGTTTGCCCTTAATTTGGTTCTATTCTTGGGGGCTTCATGCTGGCTTAACTGGTCAACACATGCAAATTGATCGATCTATGAAATGTTAATAATACAAGTTCCCAAAATGAAATGAAAGGGGAAAAAGGAGAATGAACACTATGAATCACCAGTCGTAGTGCTTTTCCCTAGAATGCTCAATAAATAGCTTTCGTCCGTGAAAGTGAATCCTTTGACATGCAAAATCTCGTTCGGATGTTTGCCAAGATAACTATCGTTTCCAGACGGGGTGAATTGCATTGAAGTGAACTCTTCGTCAAAGTTTTCGGCTAGAATGGGATCAGTGATCACCGGAAGAATTGGCGGGAGGGTGTCCTTGGCTCCACTCTCAATGACTGACCAGTCGATGTGACGGAAAAACCGGTGTTTTTTAAACGCCTCAAAATCAGCATCCACATCAAACCGCTTGCTTGGATTGGGCTGAAGAAGCTTCCGCAAGAGGTCTTTTGCGTCGTGTGAAAGATAAAACGGAAACTTGAGGTATTTTTTCAGGTGGACTATTTTGTCCATGATCTTTTCATTGGTGTTTCCTGAAAAAGGCGGTGCTCCGGTAAGCATGTCAAAAGCCACACATCCAAGCGACCACCAGTCCACGCCAAAGTCATAATCTTCACCCTTGATCACCTCCGGTGCCATATATTGAGCGGTGCCAATCATGGAGTGGTTTGAGTCGGAATCGTCCGACGACATTTTCGAAAGTCCAAAATCTGTGAGCACCAAGTGGCCCGCAGAATTGAGCATGCAGTTTTCCGGCTTCAAGTCTCGGTAAATCACCTTGAGGTTTTTGTGGAGGTAGCGGAGCGCAAGCACAATTTGTGCAATGTAAAAAGACGCGTCCTTCTCGCTCAAATACCGTTGCTGGGCCAAGTGATGAAAAATCTCTCCTCCATCCAAATACTCCAAAATTAAGTATACTTTGTTGTTATCTTGGAAAGCATAAAATAGCTTGACAATATTGGGATGGCTGACCTTTTCGAGGATGGTTTTTTCATTTATCGTACGCTCATAGTTTTTCTTGTGCACCTCGTTTGTTTCGTTGATGATCAAAGAGGCCTTTTTCAATTGTTTCTGTGCAAATAAGCGACCAGACCGAAGCTCACGCACGAGAAGCACTTTTCCGTATGAGCCGTGGCCCAATACCTTAATGGGCTCGAAATCGGATAATCGTGGCCGGTGACCGCCTGTTTTGATGGACGAAGAAACAAACGTCTCATGGATATCTACCTCATAGGACGACGAATATTTGGAAACACTGCTGCGGCGTCTGGAAAGCGATCTGCCCGGCACGGGCCTGGATAAGAGCTCCGAAACCGTATCGCTATTGTTTGAGTCATTTTCGGCGGGAATATACTCAGTTTTGGTGTGAGCGACCGGGTTAGGAAACTCGTCCCCATGGTCATCGAGCAATCTATAGTTGAGGTTTGAGACTCCCGATATCAACTCGGCCTCGTAACCGTCCATGCTGAAAATGTCCGCCATTCTTCATCAGGACCCAGGCTCGTTATACGTATGAGTTTTCACTGGAAAGTTCGGGTGGTTGATCCGGATGGCTCACGTTGTAAAGACATTCTGAGCAGGTGATGGTGATAGATTTTATTCTGCATGAATCTCACGCCCAGTCTCACCGGTTAGCGCTGGTGCAGGATGATGGCGCGCCTGATTTGAGAGACCCGTCACGTACCGCTAAATATGATTTATGCATTGGGTGGGGGTGGCTAAATACAGATTTAACACATCGAAGACGCAAGAGAGTTTGAGTTCCTGGGTTTATTATTATGGTACATGGTTCATTATTCGTGGAATGAGTCTAAAAAAAATGGGGTATCAGTGGTAATCGCCTTGGACTAAAAAATAAAAAAAGAAGAAGCAGGATCCAGATACCCGTCCCGATTCGGTTCCAGTTGCAAAGCCTATGCTGCCGAGGTCTTGATTAGTTTCTTTTGGGCTCTTTGAGGGTCAACTATACGGCATCTGCGCCAAAGAAGCGAGTACTCTTCATCATCAAAAAGAGTGTCTTTTGCTTCTTCTTTGCCCTCAATTTCAGAGTTGCCGCAATTCTGAATGCTTTATGCCGCAACGGTGCCGTAACGCAAATCCCTCAGAATCCGCTCGGGCTTCAACCGGGCCTCGATTCGTATTTTCGGCTTGGTGTTGATGTACTCCATGATGATGTCCTCGAGAAACATCTCAGCACTCTCGCTGCAAATGTTGACCGACGGTAACGACTTGTCACGGAAGATTAAATAACATTCGACATCATTAGGCCGCATGCAATACCGGACGCTCAACTTAATTCGGACCATATCCGCAAGCTCACGCACATTGTTTATGTTGGACTTGGCCACTTTGATGGCAAGAATCTCGTCCTCGTCGGGACATGTCACTTTAATTTTCAACTTCTCATTGGATGCTTTCATCCGGAGACTTGGCGTCAGCGTGTGGGGAACACCAACAAACTTGGGTGGCCGACGAAGAAGTGCTGCGGCCAGCACAGCCATGGTGACCAGGTCAGCCGTTGGGGGCAAGAAAAGCAGGCTTCTTTTGGGTTGTTTTTCTTCGAAAAACGTCTCCAGATTCAGACTTTCCCTGCGTTGCTGCTCATGGTCTGTGCAGTCAGAAGGGCTGATCGGTAGTGTGGGAAAGTGTCTTTGTTCGGAATTGCTCACGGGGTTCGTGGTGTATTCGGAAGCAGTACAATCTCGAAGGCGGGACTCGAGAGTGCCTTTATCTTGAGGCGAATCAAGTGCAAGGTCATCAAGTTTCCACGAATCGGGGCTGTCGGGGGCGCTCTCGAAAATGGACATTTTGGATGAAATGATGCTTTCTTTCTCAAAAAGCAGAGGCTGCTGTTGATACTTGAGGGACAGCATTCGAATAGAGGGATATCTAGTGAGTTTCAGCAGAAGGAAAACTTATTACTTGGTGGCAGAACAAAAAAAAAATAAAAAACAATAACAAACAAGACAAGAGCGGATGAGAGGGTTTTTGGTGCAGACCTGGCATCCGCAGGTCGCCTCGAGCATTCTCACCAACCCCGAATCCCGAATGGAAATGAGTGGGCTATTTACAAACTCTTTCCTAGTTTGATCGATAGTGAGGCGTAGTGCGCGCAGCATAAAAATGCAAGAAAGTTCTGCACTGGTGCATACAGACCTGTATTTACGTGCGCGCGCTCCCAGAGTCGCCTTCTTTTGGCTGCTTTGGTATTGAGACACAGATGATTCTGCGCGCGGGGGCTTAGTTGAGGCTTGGTTTTAGACAAGAACGGCGCGATAGGATCGGAATCTTTATTTGAGCCCTGGGGAATTTTCAGTTGACCGGCCTTCTTGGTATGTTCTCGCCCAAAATAAACGGCCATGATATTCTATAATGAAACCAGTGATATTTGTTTCTTTTTGGAAGCATACTTTTGAAAGGCCAGGAGTAGCAATTTTAAAGCCACGTTCGATGCTAGCAAGCCTGCACTTGACCTCCCCACATCAGGCCATTTTTGGATCCGTGTCCTAAAACGGGCGCCAAGAAACATCTTGGTTGATTTTTGCATTCTAAATTTGGCAATCCAAGATAACAAGATGCACAACGAAGCCCAGGAGCCTTCTATTGTAGGGAAGACTGATTCTAGTCTCATTAACTGATTGGTGCAGATCTTGGTTAATTGGCTGCAACTCAGAGAGAAAGATTGCTAATAACCCGGGGTTCTATGTCTATCACTACTTACCAGGGCTAATTCTAAATAGCTTCAGGGGGACGTGAGCGGGTCCCAATGGAAACCAAACGCCAGAGAATGCAAAGTTTCCGCTGACTCGGGGGAGAAAAACGCCCCATGCTTTTTTGGCTCGAGTGGACTCAAATCGTACTCGTTGAGCGGCCCCAATGGCGCAGGGCTGCCCAAAGTTTGGATTGTGGGGGTGCGGGGCTCATTTGAGTTGAGAGAGGTCGCCACTGTCGACGATGTACACCTTGAGCTGAAGGTGGAATGAGGTGCCTTAAACGGCAGTCTAGAAGTGGCGGTTTCCGTGGACGAATGCGACTGTTTTTGCGCCAACATGGTCGTGAGTTCCGTGGGAAGCGTGTCCAACAGATCCTGGAACTCGTCAGTCGAGCCACTATCTTCAGGCTCCAGACTGTCGGAAAAAGAATCTGCATACGCGGCAATCAACGAGCCAAAACTCAGGTTGGTCGTCAAGGACGACGAGCGTACATACGGTTGTTGTGATTCCTCCTCGATTTTCTCTTGTTTGAGCCGGTGCTCGTGCACTTTCTCCTGGATGATTTCCTTGAGCTTTTCTCTCGGATTGATTGGGGGACACTGTGAAAGCAGTGGCAGGCTCTGGTTGAGGTACGACAGGTACTTGACGTTGGACGCTTTATAAAAGGGTTTTGCGGCAAACGCCGTCGAGTCAAGCAAGCCCACATTGGTGTTTGCGGTGGTCCTTCGGCCCGGGGCTTGTGGAATCGGAGGAAGTGGAGCGGTGGGCGAAAAAGAGTTGACGCGTGGCAACAGCACTGACGGAGCCATCACCTGGATCGACCCGGCCACCAAGAGCTTGGCTACGGCATCGTCACTGGGCATTTTTTCGCCGTCTTGCAAGTAGATTTTGCGGGTGCAATGGTCGTCGATATAATCGCCCAAAACACACCGAGCAGTTGCAGCCGATTCCTGGAGCACTGCCTGGACAAATTTTTCCAATGACAGCATCATCAGCATCTGTGCACGGGCCATGGCCTCGCCCCGCTTGGTATTGGCGGAGCTGGATGCTAACTTAAATGGTTTCAGTGGCAAGCGCACGTCCCTATAAAGCCCTGACGCAAGCAAATGGGAATGGAGCGAGACAAAGTCCTCGTAAAACATGGCGCAGATGGCCGTGCGGCCCGTGGCGAAATTGGTGTCCATACGGTACCAGAAGTTGTTGCTGGCACTGAGATAAGCGCATTTTAACTTGACCAGCAGTACCTGGTTACGAATGACAGGCAGCGTTTGGAAGTCATTGAGCCATTCACGTGACACGGGTCTGATGGGATCGTTGACGGTGATTTCGAGGTACAGTGCCGGCACCAACCCTTCGCCTATTTCGTGGATGAGCTGGACATTCAACCAGCCGTTTCCGGGCCGTTCAAGCAAGCGCACGTGATCGCCTCGTCGAAGAGAGATTTCGGGCTTGGCCAGTGCTTGAAAATCGTATTTGGCAGTCAAGACGACCGTCCAGCTGGGCAGACGCGGTGACGGAAACGTGGGCAGCAGCAACGTGGGCGGGCTGACTTGAAGAGGCGACGAAATCAGAAGCTTCTTGTAGTTTTTCGAAGATCTTTGTGTTTTGCACGAGAAAAGACTCGAGGACATTGGGGCGGCGAACGTTGAGCTTAGAAGCGGTGGAGATAACGGAGGTGTAGACTGGGCAAAAGAAGCGCCAGAGTGCAACATGTCAGGCATTGGAGGACGAGATATATCCTTGAATTTCCAGAACAAGGAGGCAGCAGAGTTCGTTTTGCAATTGGTTGTTATTGAGCCTGTCTATCGGGGCCGGCCGGACAAAACACGCTGAAGAAGGAATAAATGTGCTTGGCTGAATAAACTCAGCGTGTTCAAGGCAGGCGGAACAGTTTCTGGCGATGGAATAGCAGATTCAGCTCGGATTGTAGCAGTTTCCTGATATGACTGAGAAAAGATGCTGTAAAACTGGGTATGGTTATCAGAAGAGCAAGAGAGAACCAACCGACGATATCCTTTTTTTTTCTTTAGGTGTCTTGAGCCCGTAGCTAACCGTCTTGTATAGGAAGATGCCCCTCAATGTTGACATCTGGGTTATGTTTACATTGGGATGTGCATTGCATATTTCCTGCAAAGCCCGCAGCCTTAAACGTAGACTACCGGCTCAATCGGGAAGGCCAGATGCTCCCCCACGCCGTAACGCGCACATAATTGCACATCAGACGTACAGCGTGACCCACTGCTTTTCTGCAGCACGGAAGCTTCACAAAGGCTCTGCTGCAAGGTTTTCGCTTCCATGGGATAACCTCACACTAGCGATCGCTTGCTAATAAGCCCAAAAAATAAGGAATGAAAGACACTCAGATTACCACTTTTTTTCTGTTGAGAGTTTGTGTTATTGGCGCGTGTGTTTACATTTTCGATCGTTTTCGGCCGTGGCCAGAATTCTCGACTCCGTTTACTTGGCCGCAAAAAGTCTCTTGGCCGAGATTGTCCGATACGTTCAAGAAAAGAATTGCCCGCAACCCGCGCATTCATCATGCGTGTGTCCTCCAATACCACGCACAAATCGCCCATAACTGGTCGCGCACCGAAGATTTAGATGGTTGCTGCCCGGGATAATTAATTAGCGCCCGAATTAAATACAATCGCCAAACTTTCCGCCCTACATTTTAGCCGGTTTTATGTGCTTTCACCGGTCTTTGTTTGAATACCGTTTTGACACCGTTTTCCCCTGAAGTCATCTTGTGGCACATGACAGTGATTTCTTCGCATAAAAGCTTAAACCCACTAGCGGCTTGAAGAAAACAGAGTGTGCGCGGTGTGCAGATAACCCCGTAAATCCGTGAATACGGGGGATGGAAAGTCTATCTCAGCTGGGTTCTGCTCGCTTTTGGTAGTCATCGAATGAGCGACCGGCCAACTATTTTGTAGAGGCTTCTTGATGAACGTGGCAGATTCCCAGGCCGTATATAGTTTCGCGTCTGCTTGAAAAACACGAAATACCGAGTACATTAGAAAAATGGGTCATCAGCCGAAGTGCAACCTTTTTTGGGGTTCCTAGAGAAGACAAAGTTACGGAAAATGCAAGAGCAACGAAGAGAAAGAGATGAAGAAAAATGGAAGGGCGAAGAGAAAAAAACATGACCAAATTCTTTTACGAGAACCTTATTTTCGCGGTATATGCAAGACCCCGTAGGTGTGGAATGAGTGTGATTTTTTAGTCATGGCATTTACATAGTATTTTCCGTTGTCTGTTGTCCTTTGGTTTTTTTTCTTTTCTTTTCTTTTCTTTTCTTCTTCCATTAAAATCATCTGACGCTCCCTGGAAAATAACTACTCAAAAGCTGCGAAAGTATGAATCCGTGATCTGGTATCAGTACCGAACTTTTCCTCCTACTGGCCAATACGAATTGAGCCGAATTGTCGTTTCAGCTAAATGAGCTGCTCTAAAGACTCGGCCAGCTTGTGGAATATTTTAGTGTATTGTATTTTCTTTAATTGGCAGCACAGCGTAACTCAAGCAAACCCAATTGTTCGTGGTGCTCACACCTGAGACATTCTACAGGCTAAACGAACGACGGTGTCTTCTATTTGTGATCTGGCAAGCTCAATATCGCATGCACCCCGATTGAAAATAAAGTTTATCTTATCTCATTGGCCCCAACCGAAGAAATGAATTAGAATACTAGCTTTGTGCACATCAACTAATTGCTGCGGGTCTGTTCAGATCCACTGTGAGCGACACATGTATGAAATTTTCCGACGAAGGCTTCCATATTCAATTCAAGGATCCTTGTTGGAGATGAGATCTGACCCACTTAAGACAGTCCCGGGCAATTGTCTGTGCCTAGGGGCAGAGATGTGAGTGATTAGCGAGTTTTATTTTTTGCGATAGTACTATTTTCTTATATCAAAAAGATCGCAAAAAAATTGATAATAACGAGCTGAATATCGATCACCAATCAATTAGCGTTAATAATATCAGGGAATAAAACGAAAAGTATCGAAAATAATTTGACTTGGTGTACTGACGTGGCCCAAAATCAAAAAGGAGTACAACATTACTAAATTTTGCAACAATTCAGGGATGTGGAAAGCAATGAACGACGTAAATGTCATTTAAAACAGTATCCCCAAGTACCCTATATACTGTAAAGGGATGTTGGCGTAGAAGAAGTTGAAGAAGGCTGCTAGCGGAGTTGTTATTGGAGGTGACATTCACAGGAGCATACAAATTCTTGATGTTGTTTTGTCAACGCGCACGGTCATCACCCATGGCATGCCGACGATATGATAATTTGCCGCTGTAATTTTGAGTTGGGAGAGTGCGGGCACCCTCATAATTTTACTATCGAGAGAAAAAGGATTTTCGATATTAAGTATCAGGTTCTCAATTCAATCAAAGCACACGGAAGAAACGGGTGAACCATCCTCGAATCACTTGCGTTAGTGATTCACTGTTTCGTTAGAGACTCGACATTTCACATTCCTTGATTATAAGAAAAATATCAAGAAAAAAATTATTAATAATATTAATATTAACGATTTATAGTGAAAAGTTACGGCCATAACATCACTGCCTCGGCGTAAGACTTCTGGTGCGGTGTAACCACGTGAAGTCGAAATTGATTATTTTTCGAAAATTTCGTAATTTCAAAAATCAACAAATACAGGTATGGCCCGGTTGTTCTTCTTCCACTTTAATAACCACCGGCTCCTCACTTAGTAAAGGGAGTGGAGCACAGACTAGCTCTTTGAAATTGCATGGTGATCTCGTTTGGGAAAAGCTTGTGACGATCTTCGATGAAGCCACTAACAGATTTTGGGATTTGTCATCTACCTAAGACTTCTTACTTGAAAATACAGGCTACATTATTGAAAGGAAGAAAAGTCTCAAATTTGCACCATGTCTAGATTTCCTGTGTTTCTGTACTTGGTTGCAAATTGCAGCTTCTTTTCAGTTCCGAGAGAAATTCGATTGTTGATTCCTGTCTATTCACTCAGGAAAGAAGAAACTTCGAACCTTGCTAAGCAGGATTTTTGGGAAACAAAATCTCGAATCTGAACGGGAAGCGGCGATGCACCCTGAACGAGACCTGCTTACCATATTTAAGATTTGGCGCGCTAACGTGTAACACGACATACGCGCAGGTGAAAATTCGGGACGCGTCTTGTGAAAACTTTTCTTTTTCTTTTCTCCCCCATGGCACCACAACAAAACAAAAAATAAGTCAAACTTGGGCCCAAAGGAGTTACGTACTCGATTAGCCATTGAGGCCTGGAAAAACGAAAGATTTAGCACAAAAACAGCATGCGCTCAGTATCTTGGAATCCCGTTGTCAACCTTCCATGATCGGCTTAACCATCGCAAAACACGTGGTGAATCAAGAGAGGATTTGAAGTTATTAACAAAAAACGAAGAGGCTGTACTTGTGAAATGGATTTTGTCCATGACTCTCGTGGATTGCCGCCTAGGCCAATCAGTGTAAAAAAAAAATGGTGAATTTCAATCTCGCGTCGCGTGGAGATAGCCCGCCTTTGGAAGTCGGAATACACTGGACTGAAAGATCTGTAAAAAGGCAGCCCGAGGTTCAGGTTCGCTACCTGAAACGTTACGACTACTAAAGAGCAAAATGCGAGGATCCAGCAATCATTGCCCCATGGATGATGTCGTCAGTAAGGCAATAATAGAACATGGTATTCACTCAGATGACCTTTTCAATGTAGATGAAACTGGGTTCATCATGGGATACCGTGGGGAGGATAGAGTCATTACTGGAAGCGAGCTCAAGCATCGAAGAAAAGCTATTCTGGCTGGAAATCGTAATTCCGTTACGGTTATCGAGTGTATCAATGCTGCAGGAGTGTCTTTGCAACCTTTCATTATTTTTAAGGGAAAGCAACTTGGACGGTCATGGTTTGACGCATTTAAGGAGAATTAGCGCTTGGCAGTCAGTCGTAATGGATGGACCTCTAGTGATATTGCCATCACATGGCTCAAAAAAGTTTTCATTCCTGAAACATCTATAACGAAAGGAACAAAGCGACTCTTAATTCTTGATGGACACGGGAGCCATTTGACTTTTGAGTTCGACGAGGTTTGCACTGACAACAATATAATCCCAACTTACATGCCTTCTCATTCATCGCATTTATTACCAATCTCTTGACGTGGGATGCCTCGGGCCGTTGAAGCACTGTTATCAGCTACTCGTTTCGGATAAAGCTGCGCAAGAAGTTTTAGCGCAGACGAATGTGAACGTGCTGAAGGAGGAATTTTTGATGATGTACAGATCCGCAAGGTCCCAAGCTTTGAGGTCTGATGTTATCGTGAACAGTTTTGTTGCAGATGGCTTAGTTCCTTTAAAACCTCAAGCGGTGTTGTCGAAGATTGATGTTCTGGTCGACAAAGATGCTCCTCCGCGAACACCTGAAAGAAGCATAGGGGTAACAACCTCGCCTAAAACTATAAAAGAATTCAGAAGATGAATAAGAAGATGGCTACTTTCATTGAGAAAGATTCGAAGGTTCTGGACTTCTCGGTTTGGCAGTTCATTGAAGAGTTGTTGAGCAGAGCAGAAAGCGCGTATCTTGCGAATTTGATGGTGTACAAGAGAATGAACTAATAGATCGCCACATACAAAGCGGAGAGAGAAGAGATTAAAAAGTCGAAAAAGCGGATAACCAAAAAAAGCTGACGTTTCACGCCAAGAATATTTAGAGCTCGATTTGCCCGTGGAAGCAGCTCGAAAAGATCTCACTACATCTCATACATGAATATGGACCACGTTTGCGCCTCGGAGATCCATCATTTTCCTGAACGCTGAATTCATCGTTTTGATGTTCCAAGACTTCTGGAACACGAGAGGAATGTCTTCGACCTCCTCGACCGAAAGGTCACGTTCCAAAATGCATTCTCTCTAGGCCTTGCCATTGTTTTTTTTTTTTTTTTTTTGGTAGCATGTCGGCTACGCGTGCCCTCGTCACTTCGTTCAAGAGAACGATTGTAGATTCCAAAAACGTGTGCGTGAATTCGGAGTATTCTTTGAAAATCGATTTCAAAGGGCTTCTCGGGCCAGAATCGACTTATGAGAGCCAATGATTAGCATCAGGTGCTAGCTTGATCAATTGCTCATTCTTTGACGGGGTTCTGGGCCCTTCTTGTGGGTCTTGTGGGTCTTGTGGAGTGGCCTCTTCCGTTCCTTGTTCACGCTCGGTTGTCGATATATGAATGTTGAAAGGAAGCTTTAAAAGCACACGATTTGGGTTGGGAGGAAATGGCTGTTCTGTATGCGTTTTCGATATTATCTGCCTTAAATGCCTGGATTCGGGCTTTCAGTTGCATCAAGGAACTCGAACTCGTCAAAACTATCAACCCCCCCTAGTATTTTCTGTTGAGGGAATGAAAATCTTCTCGAGCCAGCTAAGCGCCATTGCGTTATTTGTCCCTCTTTTTTCAGAGACACCTTTTCGTCATTTGGGTGGTAGGTTCTTGTACCAATCTCTGCAACCGCGCACCTTTCAAAAACAATGAAAGGAGGAAGTGGGAAACCAGCAGCACTAATACATTTAATTACAATCACCCACCCACGGTTTCCGGGCTGAATTATAACTGGGTCATCACCACATTCAGTTCCAGTTATAGCCTTAGCACCTGATACAATCGCCATTGCAAATCCAGTCTCCCCAACGTTGTAAACATCGCGCTTGTCGATGACAAATTCCATGATGGTGTTTTCCACACGATCGAACCAATCGTTGAATTTATCTGGCGTCTCCGAGTAAGCCTGGATATAGTCACGAGGTCTAGCAATCTTCGTCACGAGATCAGGATTTCGTTTCAAGTATCTTGGTAGCCAATTATTCCCGATTGTGAGCGGGGGCGCCGTTCAACGGCCCGCGAGTATTGTATTGGCCATTTTTCGAACTTTCAGATGCTGCGGAGGCAAACCAATACGGTTTAGGTAAAGTATCTATTTATTTAACGAATCCTCTCTAGTTGGCGTCATCAAATAGTTGTTTTGACTAGTTTGAAGCCTGCTTTGTCGTCCGTTTATCCTTGCCTGGAACGTGCTGCGGGCCCCCTGAAAGCACCTTGCTAAATCACGAACAGATAGTGTTGGGTTATTTTTTTTTTTCTTTTATTGCTAAAAGAATAATACTATCTTGTTAA
This sequence comes from Metschnikowia lunata, assembly GCA_030583235.1. Lineage (NCBI taxonomy): Eukaryota > Fungi > Ascomycota > Pichiomycetes > Serinales > Metschnikowiaceae > Metschnikowia > Metschnikowia lunata. The sequence continues at coordinate 90,993 of JAJMHP010000038.1, read as the reverse complement.
GCGAAATTTCCTGGGATCCATTCTGTCATTGGTGCCATAAAACTGTGTTTTTAAGTTTGTCGGAAGGAAAACAAAACGCGTGACGCGTTTTGGTGGCCCGGAATGTGGATGGCTCTGCGCGTGGGGCGCCACCGTAATACGTTTTCGTATTTATGTGGTCGCACCTCGCTTGTTTCGGCGCACGAGCAGAGAAGTGCATTTTTTAGTACAGTTCTAGTAAATGTGGCTGATTACATTTTAGTCACCGGATTATCTGATCGGTTCTTTTTTCACAGGGATTCTCTTCTTAAGGTATATATTTTTTGCATGTTTCAACCAAGGCGTTAATTCTACTACGTCTCAAACACTGGCGCAGTGGAACATGCAAGTGATCAAGCCTTCGATCTTTCAATGAACTTTATTATAGAATTGGGGCAAGCGATGAAACTGACACCTTTTCATTTAATACTGCCCGTGGCCTGGCCCCAGCTGACGCGAATCCATCATTTTTTCTATCTTCGTAAAGTGATAATATTATCGTACAACATAAATGTGTTTAAGAGAAAAGACTGACACTGGCCTTCACATAAAAACAAAGCAGTCCGTCATTTCTTTCCGTCATTTCTTTCTCTCGTTTGTTTTCCTCATTTCTTCCCCTCGTCATTTCCCCTCGGTAATCTTTCCCATAATGTTTCTCCATCCCCCTAAGTAACCAACAACGATACAGTCTCCGCCTCCAAAATCATGTCCATAGGATCAAGGTCTGGCGAGTCGATCTCCTCATAATTACCCGTTGCCTGGGCCCGGATATATAGATTGTTGAAGGCAAACTTCAGATACACCGCGGCCTTGAACTCTTCAAGTGACGGATACTCCAGTACATGCACCCGCACCACAATGTGATCGTTGCTCTGGGTTTTGATGTCACACTTGATCTGCCTGGCCCCAGTTTTGGGCGATTTTCTGGATGTGGGCGTGCCAAACGACGCGTTATGAGACGTGAACTGAGCGCCTGAAGCCAGCTGCGGCGTGCGGAGCCCATAAGATGTGTTGTTGGTGCTGTTGGGCGGTAGGTCTGCCCGGAAGCTTGCTTGCAGTGGCGTTGGCGGCGACTTGACCGTTTGCGGCGGGGTGCGGGTCTGTTTTTTATCGTGTTTGAATCTGTGTTGAGGCGTCATTTGAGGCAGCGGCACGCTTTTCAGCTTGTGGAGCGGGGGCGACTTGGCCGAAACAGGAGTCGAAGCCAGCGCCTCGGGTTTTGGTGTGTGGGTGGAGTTGTTCATGGTTTTGGCTCGCTCAAGAATCGGCTTATTGCGAGTTGGATACCGTCCTTCCAGGGTAGAAAGAGACCTGGCAATGTTGATTTTGGCATTGGCCGCCTGCTGGTAATGGTTGTAGACGTTTTTCAGTTTGTCCGACCGCTGGGTGTCCTTGGTTGATGGTGCAAACTTCACTGTATCCAGCAGTGCATCTTTGGCCGATTCTGGGGCCGATGCGGGCACGGCTTTGGACGCCAAAATCACCGATCCGGGCAAGATCCGCTGGTTAATCACGTCTCCGGGGTCCTGGGGAGTGTTGTCCACTATAAAGCCCGGGAGGTCCTTGTAGGCGACGTCGAGCCAGTCGACTATAGCGGGGCATGCTTGGAATCGCTTGGTGGAGATGAGTTCGTGAATGTACGAGCTCAACTCTCTGCAGCGGGCAGAAAAGAGTTCTTTCTGCTCGGTGGAGTTGCGTCGCTGGCTGGGTACGGGCTCAGGCAACTTGGGCAACTTCCATCCTGACGATTCCGGCTTATCGGGGGTTTCCGAAGTATCGGGACCAGCGCCATTCACGTACTCAAGTAAGGATAAGTGCAAGTCGTAAAAGTCCAGGTAGTATCGGCAGAGGTAGCCTTGCTGGCCCAGACTATATGTGACGTCTACACGGTACCAGAACCGGTTCTCAAACATGAGATAGTTGGTCACAGATACCGACAACGGATAGAGCTTATTGTTGATGGAAAAAGGGGCATTTTTCTCGAGGAGCATTTGCACCTGCACGTCGTTGAAGACCGGGCCCGCCTGGCCTGTCTTAGTCTCCTTGGCGCCCTCATGGAGCCACAGAAGCGTGACCGGATTCAATGGGTCATTGACGGCAATGTCAACATATAACGACGGCACCAATCCAGGCGACGCGATTTTGTCAATGAATTCCACAAACACCCACCCGTTACTGAGCCTGTCAAGAAGCTTTAGCACGTCTCCTTTTTTGACCGAGAGTTCGCGGTCCGTGTCGGCGGTGAAATCGAATTTGGCCACAACAATCACCTTGCATCTAAGGGTGGAGTTGTTTACCCCCACGTTAGTAGGACCGGAGATTTTGAGGTCCTTAATGCCTTGGGGAAATATACTAGACATTCAGTTTCCGTGTGCGTTGGCGTTGGTGTTGGCGTGTTTTTGGTGCTGTATTGGTAGGGCAAGCGGGGGGCTAAGGTGGTTTCTGCACTGATAGAAGAGTGATGTTACTTAAGACTGAGGTTAGGCGAGAGATGTTTTTCCCATCTCTTAGTCCAATAAACACGCGACGCGGCGCGGCGCGGTGCAATGCACGACTGCAGACATTCTTCGCAAGTTGCAACGCCGCGCACCGAAACATACCCCAGTCACGTGACTAGTACACCGGCGTCGGTTTGCGTCCTGCTCTCTCGCACACCCCCGCACGTGAAAAGAAGGAAGGAAGAAAAAAATTTGAAGGCTACCAAGTATGCTTACGTGTCCTTTCCGGAATTCTTCTCTTGCCTTGCTTTTTTTTTCTTAACTTCACCTTCCTGGGTGCTTAGTCCGCATCCGTTGCTTGGTGCACGATCGCGAAGCACGGCGTCCGATTTGCGCTTGTGCGTAATGCCGTCAGCCGCACCTATTGTTCTGCGCTTCAGGCAGTTCGTGCGTGTCTAATTTATTGAGTACTTCCTATAAGCCGGCGAAGCCGGTGAAATAGTAACAAGTTTTAGGGCAAAAGTGTGAGTGTTCGTATGTCATTTCAGTAAGCTCGAATCTACTGCTTCGTCATTCCAAAATATGGCCAGTGTTAACGGAACGGGTGTACGGTTGTTCTCGTCGTTGATGCGTAGTTACGTATCCCGGGCTTTTTCGATGTACAGGCACATCCGTACAATGGGACATGAGTTCTGGCACGAGTCGAAATCAAAACATCAAGAAAATGCGATGTTTCAATTTGCTTTGTTCTAGCAATAGACTTGAGTGTTTCGCTCTTTCTCATTGTTCACTCACAGTGTCCAGCGCAAAAGCAAAAAAGTCCAATTTCAAACAACCTTCTGAGCGGACTAGCTACCTGGAATTAAGTAGAATGAGAACTATTTTGAACAAAGTTAGGAATCGGCATTTCTAACGGAACTTCTTGATTACTGAGAAAGATTTCTTCAAAGGATTCTGGGGGTGCATCTTGAGAACTATTTTAACAGTCACGCTGGAATCGTCGTTAAACTTGACTTTATAGTGCTTTCTTTAAAGTTGTCTCTAGAGTAGAATCTTGGGTACCTTTGCAATTATTTTTGAGTGCAATCTTGAGTCATCTTTAGTATTATTTTTGAGGTTATCGACAGAGTTCTCTTTAGCGTCCTCTTTGGAGTTCTCTTTAGCGTCTTCTTTAGCGTCCTCTTTAGCATGATCTCTAGACTTTCAGAATGACCTCTAGACGTATCGGTAAATCTAGGGGGATTACAAGTCCAAAGCCGATGATTCAAATCCGTGTAAAAACAGACGAGTCATTCCCATGGCTTTTGAAGGATTCTGCCGCTTCAGAGTATCCCATTTCAAACCAGAAGAAATCGAAATCTACAAAGGTCATACAACCTCTCCGTTTTACCAAAGGATACAACTTCAACGCCACATTTACAATGAGAGCAGCTTCTACAACAACATCCGTTTAGTTTAGCAGTATGGCTTCGTCTCATTTTCGACTAAGACTCGCCTAAGTTCTCCTACGTATAGTTGTGTACCACAAGCATACCAGAAAAGACAATGCAACGTCTTCCCCTAGTTCAAAAAGCTCCACGGTAGTCAATTCTTCTGCATCCGGCCATTTGTGCTTAACCAAACAGAGGTATAATTGGTCTTGCTGGTAATCCAGATGGGTTGTAAAATATGTGAAGAGCAAGAGAAAAGAGGTTGTGTTGGATGGGCGAAAAAACCCTGACCCTACCAGCGCGCAAGCAATTCGCCGCGATGGTCCGAGGACTGCACACAGGCACATTCCCGCGCGACATTGGTCCGTCAAAGTGAAGGGAGCCTCGGCCCCGGCACTAACTACGGTGTTTTTCTTTTCAAGAGGGCAAGCCATTAAAGTACCTGGCCCGCAGCCTACGCACTTGGTGCAAACTGTCGTCAATCATTCAATCATTCAAGTCTTAAAACGCAAAACGCAAAACTCAAAATTCAAAATTCATCAAACCAACAAACCGACAAGCCAAAACTCAGAAAATCATCCCTGGATGCTCCGGCTTTCTCAAAATGTCTCGGCACCAGGGCGATGGTGTCAGGTATAGGCGAGATTATGTAGCTAGTACAGGAAAAAGGACATCTTCACAATGAGCACCAGAGCATGTGCGCATAGATCTCAGACGAGCACTTAACAGGCCTGAAACGGTCACGAGATTGATCAGATATTCCCCCTCCTGCTGTGGTGAAGTTTCTGGTGTCTTACTACAAGCAGGCGACAGTATCATCGGAAGGAAAGATGTTTGCGGAAGTGCATGCCTTTGTATGCTTTTGACTTCCGTCAAATCCCGCACTGCCCCTGTCAAGGGGTCAGCGAGCCACATTTTGTTTTTGTTTCTTTAAAAGAAAAAAAAAAAAAAGGGGGACGTCATTTTCATATTTCTGGCGGTTCTCTCTAACAATTTTCCCCCTCGTGTGACCCTGTCAAAAGCTTTGCCAAATAGTAAGTTAGGCATTTCTTGCAAAGATGGGGAACTCGGGCATGGGTACTTTTCGAACATGCCACCTCAAGGCAGTATTCTACTCAATTTGCAGGAAAGGTCGTCTGGGAAAGGGACATCACGTCTCGATAGCCTTTTTTTTTAAGATTATTTCATTTTTAATTTTATTTTTTTGTGTTCTGGACGAGGGGCTAAATCCAACCGGGTCATGTTGATCGTCTAACTCTGCATGAGGTTCCTGATCTTATCGTACATCTTGTTGCATCCTTGCAGCGGATATGCAAGACTTTCCTGGGCTCAGCCGGTTGTTTTCCCTTTTTCGAGTGGTATTGAGCCCTGCAAGGAGCTTGGCTTGTGCCTGGCATTTTTTTCATTTTTATATTTTTCTTTTATGCGTCCATGTCTGGCAAAGTTCTTACTACCGTGACTTCAATATATTGCCCCTATATCTTCTGCTGACCTCCTGAAAGGAGGTTTGATTCCGCCAAACGATGCCAATTTTACCGGAATATAACGACACTTTTCCACAGAGATTAAACCGTTGGACCCACCAACATCACGTCAATACAATCAAAGTACCAATGACCTCCCGCCTATACTTGTCTTCTTTCTGAGTAAGCGCTGAGGTGCAAAAAGTAAAAAAAGAAAAAAGAAAAAAAGGAAAAAAAAAAAACTTCTAGTCACGTTTGCCTTGGAGGAAAGTGTAAAGAAAAGTGTAAAGAAGACTCCATGAGAAATCAATTCTATTCATCTTCTCTATTCTTTTCATAACCTCTGCAAATGTAACCTTGGGCCGCCTTGAAAAAGAAACGTCTGTCACCCCTGTAGTTCACCTTTAAGGGATCAGGGGAAACCCTGACTACGGATTGCATAACCATTATCCCAAAATGGAAGCCGCTTGCAACCGTCAAATTACCTCAGTAAAGCAAGGGCCAATCTTGCCAATTAGACACTTACATTAATTGTCACTCGTATTTCCTGACGGATGCTTCTCAACAGACTGCGTGTACTCCTATGGCTCAAAAGGGACCTCAGGTGATTTGAAAGCGACCGGTAGAGTGATATTGGAAACTCCAGCTCCATGATTTCTCCCGATCAGGGCAAAAAGCACAACTTTCAACGGAATTTGTTCCCATTGCAACTAACCAGGCGTCAGCTTAAATAACAAATTTTCAAGGTCGCATACCGCACATTAAGCACAGTGCCTTCCCCTTCTCACCCACATGACTTGGAAGGTGCTATACCCAGATTTTCTTTGGCTTGGTTATTTTCTGTGCAATGCGGTTAGATGATCTTCCAAGCTGTATCACATAGAATCCGAGTTGTAAGCCTTAGTAAAACTGTATTTTGAAGGTTTTGTGTCTCCAACTCAGTTTATCCCGAGATTTTCACCTAAACTGTATTATCGTTGCATTTACGATGACTGCCCTTTTGTAAGTCCGTACAAGTCCAACACTGACGTTTTGCGAAAGCTTGTCTAGCGAGCACTTCTCGTGTGGGGAAACAACTGAAGAAATTTCCGTCCTTTGGAGCCCTGACCCTTTCGCCTCTTGAGGAAAACTACGTCGCACCTGAATCAAGAGTCTTCGATAGTTTTCAATGACTAGCTAGTGTAAAGGATTCCATCGAGCTTGGAGATGAGGATCTTTTTTAAGTTTTTTGATAATATTTCACTAACCCTAGTTCTGGCCTTTCACCTCCTGGTTTACCAAAATATGCCCAGAGAATCAAATCATCTGCACGCTCGTAATGCGGACGATGACAAGAAATTTTGAGTAGACGATGCTTGAGATTATGCTGCATGTAAATGAAGATATTGTACGAAAGCAGACGCAAGACTCGGTGATTTCGTTCCGTGATCCTATTTGGGACCTAATGATTGCAGCATCAATCGCTATTGTATGGGCAGCGTAACCTTGAAAGATAATAGGAGACCATCGAGGGCCATGTCTTGGCGTATTAAAGACCACCCAAATCCGGATAAATTTTTGATCTGCCGAGAGTCAACACCAAGTCAAACACATTCATAAACAGACCGAAATCCCTCTTTTCTTTGCTTCTCAACTCACTGCTTTCTTCATTCATTTGGTTCAGCAACACGAGATTCCACAAGTTTGGCACCGACAATACAAAAACGACTCCATCACTTCGCCCATACAAAGAAGACACATCTGGCCGGCCTAAAATCTTTCTGACGAAACATTGTCTTTGTTATGGCATCCCCTCACAATAACTCATCCCAAGCACATCATAATTATGCTAATACTTGGCCGCCGTATTATTATGGCAGTTTTCATGGAAACTCATCATCGTCACTCGATAGCCCGAGCTGCATGAGCTTTAATGACGACGATCCTCTCAAGCCTTATGCAACTTATACCAATACTGGTGTGCAGCCATATTCCGAAACAACCCAACAATCATTGTTGCCCGAGATGATCCCGCAAGACCAGTATATGCAAGGGGCATTTTTGACTCAATCCCAAATGCTTTATGGAGCACCCGCACATCCAGCTTTACAAGATGTTTATCGTGAATCGCTCTTCAATTGTAACTTCAACGAAACAGATTCTTCGTGTGGCTCGCCATTGTTTGAAATGTCCAACGACAACTCGCTGTTTCTGACCATTTCTGACTCCCGACAAGAAAGCTTCATTTCAGAAAGCTCCAAATCTCATGTGATGGAAGAAACACGCCCAAAAATCAACTGCGACACCCCAGTGGCGAAAGTGAAGAAACATAAGCGCAAGCACATCATGAACCGGTCGAAACTTGGTTGTTGGATCTGCCGCATTAAGCACTTAAAGTGTGACGAGTCAAAACCAACGTGCAACAATTGCTACCGTTTCGGGATTGACTGCGACTATTCCGAAGAGCGTCCGGCTTATGTTCTGGATAGAAATCTTCGAAGGGAAAAGTTGGATGCAATCATCACCAAAAAGCGACGCCGTACTGCCACCCCGGCGACCATGTCAAGAGACTCACCCTGCAATGTCGGTCTCATGAAGCAGAATGGCGAGTCTGGATGGATGGTTTTTTTCGAAGACACGTGACGCTGCCACTCAGCTCATTTCTTCTCATTTCTTCTTCGAGAAAAAATCGATGATAATTCAAAAAATGTGTGACTTCCATTCTTAGAATACACCTGTCTTTCTAGTTAGACATTTCAATACACCTCGGCCTCTGCATTTCCCAATAACACCACTAAGAGCAGTGCGATATATTAAAATGACAATATGCGTTATTCCCACTCGGGCACCTGAATGCGCTTGCGTAACACAAATTCGTCCTCGTCTCCTCCCACACTAGACATGTCGGTATCTCCATGCTCCAACTCAATCTCCTGTAGAAGCCGCCCCTCCTCGCGCCATTCAATCATCGAAATATAGTCTCCCTCAAACCCTATCCATGGGCCATCTAGAGCATCTTTGAGATACGGATAAGTATAGTCAGTAAACTGCTCACGCTCCTCATCCACTGTCGAAATTTTGCGTCGATGATGGATTGCTCCCGAGCTATAAGACACTGAAAAGTCTCCCTCCAAAAGCATTGAGTTTTCCGACTCTAGATTAGTTGAAGGCACATTCAACACGTTATTTTCTGACCCATCTGCAGGCTTGGATCTGTCGCCAGATCCTATGCTTACACAATTGGAGTTGCCTCCATCAACTTCTGGGGGAATCGAGTGCAGCAGCAGATCATCGTCGAATTCCTTGTCAAAACTGGTTGGGTTTTGTATGGCTCTTAATGCAATGAAGTTGTGAAGAGGAAGATAGTATCTCTCGAAATTCCAAGTAACCACCAAAGTCACAATGAATAAAGGGGTGCATAGAACCGATAGTAAGATTGCCCCGTCCAAAGCAAGTGTACCACACATAAAGAGTTGGAAAATGATCAACCCAAACATGAGTCTCCTGAAAATCATGGGCCAGACTTTTCCTGTAGAATGTGGCGGGTGAACAAAACTGTATATCAACTGGTATTTGTAAACAAAATACCCCAAAGCAAAGTACACCAATCCACTGGTGACGATTTTGGTTGACACAACTGAGTATATGAGGATGATGATGAAAATCAAAATATGCTGGGGTAAGTTGATGCCAAAGTCGAAAATCGGGGGAGTGTAATAAAAGAACCGATAATCACGTGGGGTTTTCAAAAAAAAGCTTTTTAAAAAGAACAACTTTCCCACCACATTCAATATCACAAAGTCGCCAGCTTGGAGAAGCTTTACCGGAAACATCGCCAAGCCTTGCAACAAAATCAAGTCCACGTAAAAAAGAGACAATTTGCGCAAAGAAATAGCCAACTGAGACGCAAACTTTGTGGTATCTCCGATAGAAGTAAAGTAGTCCCACAAAGTTCCGGTAATTGTGAACACCAAAAATAAAACAAAGAAGATGAAAAAAAAGTTTTTCAGTAGCGTTGATAGTTCAACCTCACTGGACAGTGAATATCCCTGTTTGAGAGTAAGACCTCGATAAAGGTAAGGGAACGACATATTCATCAACGAGAACAAAAGTGGAGGCAAAATACCAGTGACAAATGTACTGAGCCATTTCGATTTGGAAATCAAGTGGCCGAGTGCTGGCCAGAATTTCGTGATAGTTTTAACATCAAGCAACGTAGACAATGACGTCACCAAGAAAAATATGACCGAATAGCTGAGCATAATCAACGACGTGATGAGATAAGATTTGGTGAGCTTCTCCGAGTAAGAGAGCTTGAGATTTTTCCAGTAAATATCCTTCGGTGCCGGCGCCAAGGAAACAATAAGTTTGTAGACCCGAGGATCTAGAATGGTTTGAGCAGCCATTTGTGCCGATGCCACTGAATCCATCGTGACAAAAGCTGACTGAAGAAGCTTATAGTCTGAGACCGAATCAATCGGGTACGTCGACATCTTCGAGTCATACTTGCTTTGTACCTTTTTGATTTTCAGATCGAGTACGCGCAACTCTCTAGAGTAAACATCAATATTCTTCTTCGCGGCCTGCTTTGAAGGAGAGGTGATTAGCTGGGTATTGGGTGCATTTTGTGGGAGCACTCTTGGAATGCGATTTTCGTTATACAAGTCCACTTGTAGGCCAAAATAACGAGAAAACAAACGTTCCAATTCGCGTACAAGCTCTTCACGGCGCTCAAAAAGTTGCTCTAGAGGAGACCAGTCGTAGATAAGCTTCACACTTTCCACACTACCAATGCCCAAATCTTCAATGAAGCTCTTCAAAACAGCAGGACTGTTCTGCTTGATAATTTTTTTAGGAATCCCGTCAATTCGGATGGTCCTGTCTGTAATGGAGTTTTGCGAAGCCAAGTACTTCTGGCGAGTCTTGATGATCATTTTTGTGTACTGAAAAAGAGTCACGTAAACGATTATGGAGAAGGCGTACGTGAATACAGGGTAGACCCATAAGAATTTGGCAAAGCCTTCCTCCAATTTAGGGGGCTTATTTGAATTGAAATCAAGCACCACCAGCCACACAATATTGTCTTTGTCATAGTTTCCCGTGAAGTAGTACCTTATTGGGCTCAACACAACCGCGGCGATTACCAGAAGAAGCAGAAAGATCTTGATGCCCATCTTGAAGAAAGTCAACACCACATAAGCATCAAGCCCCGAACATTCCAACACCTCTTCATCGGTGATTGCCAAAACTGCACCTACCCACTTAAACAAGTCATTCGGTAGCTGGCGCTGCTGGATCAGCGTTTTGCGGAGTGTGCGGACAGCGTACATGTGGGGCCATTTTCTTCGAAGGAAGCAGAAGAGAAGAAATGTTGAAGCTCCAATGAAGACCGAGAGGGCTAGTTGCACCTTAAATACGCGCAGTTGGCTCGGACCATAGATGTTGTTATCGCCACCACCGAAAATCATATTTCCTATAATTTTTCCACCGGCCTTTTGTGTTTACCACACGGCTTAAGAAAATGGTGTGGTTTGGAATCAGTAGCGTATTGCGCGCATCAGGCAGTGAGGCTCTTTCTCGCTAGAAGCATAGAAGCTAGGAAGGTGCAACTGTATGGAGAAGACGGTGCGGCGTATCTCAATTCTGCTTTAATTAGTATGGGAGGTGTGACTTGGAACTGGGCCCACCAGCATTGCAAAGGTCTCGAACGGGAAACCAAAGAAGAAATTTGGTAGTTGATTGAGATTAAATAATGATAATGATAATGATAATAACTTTTTTTTTTTTTTTTTTCTTTTGGAAGGATTCTCAGTTTGCTTGAATGAGAGGCCTGGTTTAAGTCATGTTTTCATGTTTTAATCAGTTTGTTCCGGGTCGTGCGATTGAGAGCCCTGGGCTAGAATACCGTCGATAACGATCGCCTTGATCATGAGAGTCAATGAGGAAAGGAAAGTTTAGCACACGTATGGACCTCTTAAGGCCCGTTAGACTGTCAAAATTCCAGCAAAAAAAAATTAAAGGAAGAAAGGAAGAAAGGAAGAAAAGGGAAAACAACAAAGAAAAAAGAAAAAAAGGAAAGAAAAACAGAAAGCTCAAATCAACAATTTAATGTAAACCAACTACAATGGCAACCCCCTGAAATTCCTTTGCAATTGACTTTTTGACAGCCATTTCCAGAAGCTGCAAGGGCCAGGGCTAGGGGCCCAGCGCCAGCGCCAAAATTTAAAATCACTTTCGAGTAATTTAACGAGTTTATTTATTAAATACGCCAGGCATGTCCTCTTTTCTTCTTCAATGTTTCTCGTATCCAAGTAGACATATAGTTGCTCCCGTAATGCCACCAGAACCATTCTTTTGACTTATTCCGAGATACCTTTTCAGGGCCAAACTCAAGCTTTGCTGGAAGTTACACTCCATAAAACTGTAGTCACCAATGGGGCTGCAGACTTGTTTAAATCTTGTTTACAAGTTCTTTTCACTCTGTTAGGTGTCTAGGGGCCTAATTTGCTATGTAAGTAGCAGTCCACTACTACTCCGCCCTTCTTAATTGGCTCTTTAAACCGGCACGACGTCAGGAGAATGTTGCTTAAACCGAACTCGTTGTTTTAAGGTCGGTGGTCGTAGCGGGTCACAAAAGTTTACAAAAGTGCTTAAACTTTTGTTTTATTTCGAGCCTAATCAAAGTTTTTACGTTCAACACCTGCTTCGCACCGTCAAAGCGTTCAAAAAATCAATTATTACTCGATCCGTAATTCGTCACTTTCATTATGATATCTTTTATATCGGGGCTCATGCGCTAATTACCAAAAGAAGAAAGAAAAACAAAACTTTTAAGATGTTTTCGTATTCTTAATAAAGAAGAGTACGTCAAAAATTATGGAATACTTATTAAGTCACTCGTGAACTCAAATAAGCTAAAGTTATCACTGCACTCTTCTCAAGCCACATCGAAGCCAGACGCGAAATCGCTTCAAAGCGAGCAAGGGAAGTAGAAAAATAAAAAAATGTAAACTCGCACTGGACCGGCACTTGGAGATTCCGTTCGCTGCAACACGCTCTCGCATCTAAGTGAGCTTTGTTCTTTTCGACAATAGAAAGCGGTTCAAATCACCCACACCAGAAAAAAAAAAAAAAAAAAAAGCCATGGCTGACGTTTATGTGGCGGTGCACTTTGCAACCACTTTTGACGACTCGGCCGTCTACGTGCCCCGTGATGCGGGTGAGCTTATATCACTTTCATGGTGCACTGTTGATGCCAAGTCTCTAGAAACACTGACGCGTCATTCCATATTGGTGAAGCCGCTAAGTACGCCCGTGACTCCCGAATGTGCTCAACGGTATAATCTCAAGTGGGAAGACGTGAAGAATGGCGTGTCGTTTAAAGATGCGATTGCCGAGTTTGACCGCGAACTAATGATGCAACTCGATGGAAAAGACTTTTCCTTTGTGACCGTCGACGTCCCCAAGTTGCGCGTGCTGCTTCCTCGAGAAGCAAGAGACAAATCCGTGGTGTTGCCGGTTTATTTGCAGCATCCGCGGGTGTTTGATTTGTGCAACGAGTACCTGAAATGGCAAGCACTCCATCCTGAGGCTTTGAGTTATCCAGGCTCTAGCTTGGGGAACATTATCACAGCTTTAGATGTTGGTTTGGGCCTGCCCTGGTCCGAGGACTCTCTGGATCATTGTGAAGTTGCTGTTGATATCTTTGCCAAGATATTGGTGCAGTTAGTGAAGAAGTCAGTGCCGTTGGAATCCCACGTGTCTGTCTTGACCAAGCCATACGATACAGCTCTTGATGCCAAAGTTTTTCTTGCCGAGCGCTCGAAAATCTTGTACCTTTCGAACTTGCCTGCTGACACCACTCACTCTGAGCTTGAGTCGTGGTTTACTCAGTTTGGAGGGCGTCCTGTTGCGTTGTGGGCACTCAAGAACCCCGATTCGGACTCAAAAGCGGGGCAGCACTCGGGATCCTCAAACACAAAAACCGCATCTGGGTTTGCGATTTTTGCAAAGCACGAAGAAGCGGCCGAGACGCTTCATATGAATGGGCGAGTTTTGATGGAAAAGATCGTGGAGGTTCAAGCATCTTCTACAAGGGTGCTTGATCGAGCTTCAAACTTGCTAACGCCGTTTCCGCTGCTGAAAAACCGCCCGAGACCAGGAGACTGGACTTGTCCTTCTTGCGGCTTTTCTAATTTTCAGCGCAGAATTGCGTGTTTTCGGTGTTCCTTTCCTGCAGCTTCTGCTCTTGCTATCCAAGAACAGATTCACACGGGGCCAAATAACTCCTCGTATGAAAACCTAGGCGGCAATAGCAACCACACTAACGGTGCTAGGAAACAAAAGCAAGACGATCGGCAAGTGTTTGCCGGATCGGGTGGATATCAAGACCAACATCAGAGCTCGATGAACATGGCCAAAAGCAATCACAACAACGGTCACAACTTCAACCACAGCAACAATGGTAGCAGGCCACATTATGGCAACCAGGTGCCTTTCCGTGCAGGCGACTGGAAGTGTCCCAACGAGTCTTGCCAGTACCACAATTTCGCCAAAAACTTGTGTTGCTTGAAGTGCGGGGCATCAAAACCAGCGACCACCCTGCATAACAATAATTCCGGGAATTCGAACAATGGAACTCATTCTGGGTCATTGAATATAGGAGGTTCCATTCATTCGGTCAATACCACAGCAGCAGCCATTGCCGCTGCCACAGCAAGTGGACAACCGTTGAAATTGAACAACAATATCTTTGGATTGCACCAGCCCATGCCTCACAACTCGCGCCAAAATGGAAGCTCTCACTCATCCTCGTCGCCCCTGCCAATTCACAACAGTGGGCTTTACTCTAATATGTCCCATTTGCAGCTGTTTCCATACCACCAAGGGAAATCCCAGCCAAACTCCCAGCAATATCTGCAGCATTTGGCATTGATGCAGCGCCGAGGACTGTCGCCTTGTCAAAACCTGAGCATGAGACCAAAGCAGTCACAATCAGGGAGCAGTTCTCCTGGAATTTACTTCCAGCAAGGGCATTCCTTTAAAAATGCCCGTGATCTGGGAGATGGAGGCGGGAACAATGGGAACAATGGGAACGGTATGAGCTCGCTTAGCAATCAAATCAGCTCCATGAGCTTGGATAAGTGATTGGATTAAGGGCTTAAGACGGGAAAGTATTTCTCAGGATCGGTAAAAGATAGAACGGAGGATAGAGTATAGAAGCACAACGGGAAATAATGATTGGAGTGGGGCACTGGGTGTAGCCAGCATGGAATGGTGCTTTATGGGGAAGTCTTGGAGTGGTTTAGTATGGAAAGGAGGATGGTTTTAGAATAGACGATATATTCACAATTGGCAATAGAGCTGGGCAATAGAGCTGGGCAACAGAGCTGGGCAATAGAGGGTTTTTTCATGCTTCTCATGTGGCACCTAAGTCAAGTACCAATGATGTGTAGATTCTGACAATGTCAAGAAATTCAGATGTGTGATGTAATTTTCATGACAAACGTTCACTTTTGTTATTCTCTGGGGTCAAATTTATCCTCAGCATGAAGTTATGTATATTTCTCAGTCGGTAATATCACCAATGCACTTGTGGGGTCTGTCTTGCCTCGTATCTGAAGAATTTTGACACTCCTACTTTTTTTTTTTCTTTTCTTGATTTCACCACTCCTTTTGAAAATCGGAAAATTCATGCCTCCTTGCAAAATTTAATCTCCCATGTTCAGTAATGCATCACCCAATGAATCATACTGTTTGGAGGACTCGCGCGTTCTTCCAATAGAGCGACCAACTACGTATTTAGGTATCCGCTATCCTGACATAATCAATACTCAAGTAAATACACCATTCCGCATGAATTCAAACGGTCAAATTTACAAAAGTGGAAAGTTCATGATGTTCACCACGTTCGTCAGGAACGATCTTCAACAAAAAAAAAAAAGAAAAAGAAAAAGAAAAAGAATAAACCCTATTTCCAAAGAACCCGCCTTCACTCACTCTATCGCCCACAACTCACCGGTGTCGATTTCGCAACCATCACACCCGCGTGCGAAGGACCACGTAAGCGCACCAGAGTAACTACAGTGCCGATAATATTCTTAATATCGCATACAACAGAGTGGTTTTCAACACAAAAAACAATCTGATTTCTACAAAAAGCTCCAGAAAATGCCAGACAAGTACTCCATCATCCTCCCCACGTACAACGAGCGCAAAAACTTGCCCATCCTCGTGTACCTTTTGGACAAGACGTTCAAGCAGGCTAAGCTTGACTGGGAGGTGATTATTGTCGACGACAACTCGCCCGACGGAACCCAGGAGGTGGCGAAGAAGTTGGTGGACATTTTCGGTGCTGACCACGTGCAATTGAGAGCAAGAGCGGGCAAATTGGGTTTGGGCACGGCCTATGTACATGGGTTACAGTATGTTACGGGTAACTTCGTCATCATTATGGATGCCGACTTCTCCCACCACCCAGAGGCTATCCCAGAGTTCATTGCCGCCCAGAAAAAGGGAAACTATGACATTGTCACTGGTACGCGCTACGCTGGCGATGGTGGGGTTTATGGATGGGACTTGAAGAGAAAATTGGTTTCTCGTGGCGCCAATTTCTTGGCTGCCACCGTGTTGAGGCCCAACGTGTCCGACTTAACCGGATCTTTCCGTTTGTACAAAAAAGATGTGTTGGCCAAGGTGATCAGTGAAACCAAATCAAAGGGGTACGTGTTCCAAATGGAAATGATGGTCAGGGCCAAGGCGCTTGGCTTCAGTGTGGGCGAAGTACCAATCAACTTTGTGGACCGTGTCTATGGAGAGTCGAAATTGGGAGGTGACGAGATTGTCCAATATTTGAAGGGTGTGTGGGCTTTGTTTATTGATGTTTAGATGGGGTGAGAAATGTACGGGTATATGGAAGTTGATGTGTTAGAATCCGAAATGAATGATTTATAAGTAAATGTCTTTTATGCTGTTCGGCTTCTGTGAAATGTAGGGACTTGGGGATTGGAGATGTGGGCAATTGTCAGGAATAGTATCCGTATCAGTGTGCATCAGCGAGCACTATCAGTGAGTAACGATTCTCTGGGTGAGTGGTTGGCTTATTCCTGTTTTCGTAGTCTCCTCTTTTTTCTGTCTTTTTTGTCTTTTTTTTTTTCTTTTTGCTTCCCTTTTTCTTTTTGCTGCTGATTCTTCTTTCTGTTCTTTTTTATTCTTAGTGAAGACTTTCGGGTCTTTTCAATCAACTCTCGGCTGCAACTGAATTTCCAAAATTTTGCAGCTAACAAACCTCATTTCGCATCCGCATTTCTTCAAACCGAAAACAACAAGAATACAAAAAGCCACTGGCACAATTCGAAAATTTCAATAATACCAAGCTTTTATATTTAGTGGACATCTTTAAACTCTATCCCCTCTGTAAAGCCATCATATCACGAGAAGACGGGAAAAATCCCATCTGTTGAAAAAAAAACACCGTCTTCCTCAAAAAAAACACCCGTGCACCAGGAGCCACAACAGGTTAGTGCATCTTGCCAATTTCAACTGCTTTCAAGTTATTGCTTTCCTATATTCTTCAAAAGTCCCCTTCATGGCCAAAGACACATACCTTAAAAAAGTTCTCGGGGAAGAACGCTACAGTGCCATCAAGTCTGCGAGAATTTTGATGGTCGGCGCCGGTGGCATTGGTTGTGAGCTTTTGAAAGATTTGCTTTTGACTGGGTTTGGCGAGATTCATATTGTTGATTTAGACACAATTACGCTTTCGAACTTGAACCGCCAGTTCTTGTTCCGCCAGAAGGATATCGGTAAACTGAAGTCTCTCACTGTGGTGAAAGCTGTTGAATGTTTCAACTACTTCAATGCGAAGCTAGTACCTCACCATGGTAATGTGATGGATCTGACTCTTTTCCCTACAGAATGGTGGGCCCAGTTTGACTATATCTTCAATGCTTTGGACAATGCAGAGGCAAGGAGACACGTGAACAGAATGGCACTTTTTTTGAACAAACCGCTCATGGAGTCGGGAACAACGGGGTTTGATGGCCAAATCCAGCCCATTTTCCCTTATTCCACTGAATGTTATGAGTGCCAACAAAAGGAAACGCCAAAGTCGTACCCGGTGTGCACAATTAGATCCACGCCATCACAACCAGTGCACTGTATTGTGTGGGCCAAGGAATTTTTGTTCACTCAGCTCTTCACATCCACCACTGAAAATGAAGTAAATGCTGCTGATTTGCAGAAGGAGACTGACGACCCAAAGGAGATCGAACGGATCATGCTGGAGGCCAACGAGCTCTCTAGTTTGAAAAAACAGGTCAAAAGCGACGATTTTCCCGCAAAACTTGTCCAAAAGATCTTTCACGATGATGTTGAAAAGGCGTTAAAGTTGGAGAGTCTCTGGAAAACAAGGAGAAAGCCAGGCCCTTTGCAATTTGAGAAAGAGTATCAAGCTGACGTGGAATCCATGTTAGAAAACGTCGAAAACGAAAAGTTGCTCTCCAGCGATACGGACGTATGGTCGACTTTAGAAACATTGTACGTTCTAGTGAAGGCCACGACCAAAATCCAAAGCCGTTTGGCTGAAGGTGAAGATGAGATTTTCTTCGACAAAGACGATGAAGATACGTTGAATTTCGTTGCTGCGGCGGCTAATCTACGGTCATGGGTGTTCCATATCGAGCCGAAGTCCAAGTTTGATATCAAGCAAATAGCAGGCAACATCATCCCAGCAATTGCCACGACAAATGCCATTATAAGTGGCCTTTCGAACTTGTCATCGTTGATATACTGGAAAAAAGAGTTTTCTGCCGCTGAGGCCAAGACCACTTTCATCAGCATCAAGGAGAACAAGAGAGCCACATCTGCACTGGTGGTAGCACCCAATCCGAAATGTGCCAGCTGTGGAATTGTCAGTAAAGGTCTTGTACTCGTACCAGAAAAAGGGGAAGAACTGGAAATGTCGTTGGGAAGCTTTCTTGAGAAAGTCAAGGCGAAGTACGAGTACTCTGACGAGGTATCTGTCATCGTGGGCAAGAATAAGCTAGTTTACGATGTGGATTTCGACGACAACATTGGCAAAAGCCTCAAGGAGCTTGGAATTGTCAAAGACGAGGTGGTGCTTATTCAAGACGATGAGGACGAGTACGAAAACTTGGAGCTCTTGGTTTCCATAAATAACCAAGGCGATGAAATGGTGTTTCCTAACATCAAGCTTCGTTTCAAACGGAATGAGCCAAGTGAAGCCCCGGAACCGGAAAACAAGCATGAAAACGGGGTTTTGGAGAGGGACGGAGAGGCAATCATCATTGATGATGAAGAGGATGACGGGTTAGTGGAGGAGCCACCTACAAAGAAGAGAAGAATCGATACAACAGTCGAGGTGTTGTGAGGAGGGGAGAAGAGAAGAGGAGAGGAAAAAAAGAAGAAGGGAAAAAAGCTAAAATTGGACACACAAGGAGACTTCAAAAAAACAAATAACGGACAATCAAGACCTCACACTATGGTTGATCCATTTCCCACAAGCAACCTCTCCATCTCCCCGGAACTCAGGGTTCTCTGCTTCTTCGAAAAATTTGCAACCGTGTCGGACATAGCGCACTGGGCATGAGGGCGGGCGCGCATACCACACCCGTGCACCAAGGAAACGAACCGTCAAGGCAGAAATTGGAAGCGAGGCTAATCCGTTACTAGTGGCAATCTTTCTTCCCGGAATCTTTGCAACAACCATGTCTTGGAACGCTTACACCGACAGTCTCATTTCTACCGGCAAAATCAACAAGGCCGCGATCTACTCTGCCGCAGGTGACTCTCAGTGGGCGCAATCGGGCGGTTTCCAAATTGCCCCTCAAGAGATCACTAATATTGCCGGTGGATACGCTGATCCCTCCAACTTGCAGGCCCACGGGTTGCGCCTCGAGGGCCAAAAGTACTTTTTGTTGAAGGCCGACGAACGTTCTATCTACGGCAAACAGGATGATCAGGGTATCATTGCTGTCAAGACAAAACAAGCAATTGTCGTTGCTCACTATCCCTCTGGAGTCCAGGCACAGGAGGCCACTGCCGTCGTGGAAAAGTTGGCCGATTACTTGATCTCCCTGGGCTACTAGAGCGACAGGAACATAGTCATATACGAACCGAAATAAAGAACTGATACATATAGTAGAGGGTAGTTTACTATCAATGTAGGCCAGATAATACATGTTAATTGATCGAGAGGTGGGCGAGTCGAAGGGTTCCTTTGCGATATGTTTTTCGAATTAAGCAAAAGAAACTGATAAAAGGTAGGGCTTGTTTAGGGTGACTTGATGTGTCGGGTCGATCGTAGTGTGAAAGCGTGGTGTGTGCAGTTTCCCCGTCGCATCCGCACACTGCACTAGTCATAGTGTATTGGAGAAATATTAGCGATGTGCCTTTTTGTTCGAGGTGCTGAAAAGAAGAAAAAGAAGAGAAAGAAAGAAAAAGGAAAAAACGGCATGATTTACCCATTTAACTCTTTGAAAGCAACGATTTAAACATTTAAAAGATTGTTGGCTTGAGGGTGTTGAATTACAGACTGGTGTCTCAAGTCTCAACTAAGAATCGGACTCCTGACGTATGCAGGCTGCACTTGGGAAACCCCAGAATCAGAATCCTTCGAAGCTATTGATATAAAGAAAAAGAGGGGATAGGGCTGGAAATGAAAGTTTTTGAAAAATAATGCAAATTCCATACTAGAAATCGAAACCCCTTTTTTCATGGAACTGTTACCTTTGTTGTTTGCATTGTTCTTCTGATACCAGATCCATGACCCGTCAATGGGTACACTAATTTTGATAGAGCTAAGCACACCGCGACTGCGTGATGAACTCCGGAATTAAAAGGGTCTGAGATATTACAAGAATCAACAGGGCACCCATTATGTTAAATAGGGATTTGCAAGGCTTCTTTTTATATTGTCTTCATGGATAAACCCCCTATATTCGTGAAACAAACAAGGGAAGGTTTGAACTCGAAATTATTTAGTGCAGTGTCCAATCTCACAATGCTAACAGACATAGAGAACTTAACAACAAACATGTCATTACTTCAGTCCTTAGAGAAGATTGGTTGGTTCTTTATGTGGCCATCCGAGTGATTTGAAAACGCCCATGAGGGACCTATTGATGATGATACCTAATTGGCTCTCAGTTCCCAATTTAATTCCGCTTCCAGTATAATGAGACTACATCTCCTAAGTTGCCCATACTCCGATGATACTTTCAAAGCAGTTGTCCAGAGACTTTTTACTTCAAACTTATACACAGTCCCCAGTGCTAATTCATTTTCTTTCTTGCATTGACAGATTCTTTAATGACTCGCTCAATTCTCCATCTTGTTTGGTCTCGAGCTCTTTCCTCTGTTTGGTGATCTCGACTGTATCAGACAGCCAACCGTATTGCAACTGCAGCAGCGAAATCAAACGCGAGAATGTATCGCCCTTTTTTTTTTTTTTTTTTTTTTCTTCCTCACTCATTCACGTGACCACTGAGAAACCTGTCTCCTGTCATTGGCCAGTTCTCCCGCACCAGTTTCTCGCACTGACTCAAGTACATATTGAAGACCCTCCTAATCTGCCATATATCTTATCTCGACAACCTTTCGCTACACCCGCCCTAAAACTCAAATCAAACTATAAGCGTTATGTTTAGAGCATCTTCCCGTACTGCTAGAGCAGGATTCAAAAGATTTTACTCGGCAGACCACCACCACCACCACCACCACGAGGCACCTGCTACCACGCAAACGGAAATCGATGTAACCAAAGTCTTTGGCATTGCCGTATTGGCGGGAATCTCGTTATACTTCTACAGAAGCTCCAACGAGCCTGTGGTGGAGACCTCCTACTACAAACAGTTGGAAAACCGCGACCAGATGAGAAGCGAGGCCTACTTGAAGAGGTATAAGACGTCGTTTATCAAGACGATGATCAGAGACAAGGGAGGCATTGGCCAAAAGCACTTCAGGGGCCCCGCACAGACGCCAATTCCACAGACATTTATCCATTCACACTCGCCGTTCGGCCACCAGTTCGGTGCCGGTATAAAGACCGACAAGTTGGGTCCAAGAAAGGAGAGAATAAAGTACTTTGCTCCATTGGAGAACTAGGACGGCGAATTTTTGACTCCGGGAAATTGGCGGAGAAACCAAGGGGAGATGGTAGGTGGAATAACGAGATTGGTGAGGGTTTTAGCAGCTTTTATCGACGGTAATCGTAGACTACACTAGCACTTCGGTGCACATTTGCATTCATCATAGAAGGGCCGCGCGGCCTTTACTTTTGCTTCATATTATCATTTATAACACACGACGATTTTTGAGAACCGAATATTGACGTTGTAAAAAAAAAAACGGGTATTATTTATTCTTGTTCTTTCTATGCGTTTTATGTCGCCGAAAGGTTAGGTTGGCTCGGTGTTTAGCCCTGTGCTTATGGCGAACCCTGACTAACTGTACCAGTGGTCCTGTGCGTAGACCCTCGCCTGAGACCTCTGTCCATTTTCATCATCACATGAATTATCTGATACTACAATCTCTGATAATTTACTTTTTCGTTTCAGTTCCACAATGCCCAAAATTGAATGGAACGTCATTGTTTTCGATAAACCTGGCTCCGATAGATCCAAGGTTCGCCCACAACACGTAGCGGCAATCCCTGCTACTGTTAATGATGGGACAGTCACCTCGGTAGGCGCCATTTACACTGATGCTTCCAAGACAAAATTTGCCGGCTCTACATTCCACATGATGGCACAGTCGAAGGAAGAAATCTTGGATTTCTTGAAGAAAGATGTGTACTACGAATCGGGGATCTGGGACTTGGATAGTGTCATTGCTCACCCAGTAGGAATCGCAGCCCGGATAGGAAAGGCTATGCCAGGAGTAAATAAAATCTGATCAATGCGAGTGTAATTTTTATTTTCAAAGACCATTTTTTTTTAAAGAATGGAACAACACTGAGCAGAAAGATAAGACGAAAGTGGTACTCGAAGGTGTAGCTGTGAAATATCTAGGTGCTTCGTTGACACGTTCAAGTCGATGGTCAAATTGCGAACCCTTAAATGCAAATATTATGCTTGTTGTTAATTTTAAAAGCAATCTTTTCTGTATTCAAGTCTATCATTGTTTTAACGGAATTTGTGAAAGGACGTAAGGACAGAGGTGATTCCGGGCCGAGGATAATATTCTTTTTTAAGCCCAGTGTACTAGTACAGTGGAGACTCACTCAGGATGAACAAAACTCCATGGTGATACTTTTGCAAATCTGATATTTCATTCAATATACTGGCATTGCACTTGAAACGGGACACGAAACAAGTGACCAGTAAGCGTGGCCATTGTCTGTTAAATCACACCATTTACTAGTACATAGGTGTTCAAGAACACTGAAACTTGGTTGAAACTGGGCCCACTTGACACTTGTTTGTTGGAAATTCTAAGAGTTTTCTCCACTTGTGAATGTAGTCAGAATTAGAGGTTAAAGGAAACATTCTCTCTTTATTATAGAGCTGCCAAGTACACATACTGGAACAAACCGAGAAACCAATTCACCTAATTTGGACCGCTTGAGAAGTGCGCAATTGTTGTAAACAAAGACATTGTTCTGTAGACAGTGAACAGGAAACAATGTTTCAAAAGACATTTTGGACAATTGCTATAAAAGTGACGATATGTGCCTCCCGTGTTGGGAGTTAAAAGTTTCTCAATCAGGAGATGAAGTCAATTGCGGTACTAGTATTTCTTGCCCTTTCTTTGGCAAAAAGCTCCTTCAGGATTGGAACTTTGAGAATTTTTAAGGAAGGCCAATTTGATACGCCGACCTACTTGTTGATCAAAAATAATCGGCTAGTGGTTAGTTACGCTCTGAACATATTCAACTACAAAGAAGAAGAAGGATCCATCGAATTATTTCAGTCTTACAAGTACCTTCATGTGAACGAAAAAGGATATCTTGCCATGGACACGAAGCCGGACTCGAGGTTTCTAGTGACCCCTGAAAAAGAATTTGGTTATAGAAAATGGTTATCCTACGATGGCAATAGTACTTTCCAGCTTTGTGGAGACGGAATGATTGGATTCCAGGTGGATTGCGATGAATCACAAGATATATCCATCACATATGAGGAAATTAACCGAGCTTGACAAAGGTGAGCTGATGATGGCATTATGGGTCTTGAAAGAGGTCTGCGTTTTGGTTTTAACAGCTTTAAAAAGCTCTGAACGGATTCATGTCTTCGATATCATTAAGTTCATGAGAAGTAGTCCTCGTTTTGATAAAAGGTGTTCAATTTGGCAATAATATAGTAATGAATCTGTCTTAATCCTCATCAATCCCTACACTTTTTCACAAGGTCTTTTGGGGTGAAAGACCTGTCACGTAAACATTCAAAAGAGCTCCGTATTCAGTTAAATGATGCTACTTCAAACACCCTGTAAGAAACATGGATTGGGGCTGGCCCTTTATCAGACAGATAATCAAGAAATTTGACTCAAAAAAATAAAGCTCAATAGCAGATATCCATGAGGACAGAGCGGGCAAGCCAAGTAAAAAGACCACAGCGGTAAACGGGAAAAAAAGTGACAATGAGTCCTCCAACACTTCAAAGAATGACCTAGAGAACACAAAACAAAAACTCCTTGAATCTTTTCTTTCTTCTGTAAAGTATTTTGGACTTGGCAGAAACTCAATCCAACCAATTTACCTGAGTGGATTTTAACGTGTTTCGCGAACGTTCAACTACGGGCTAAAGAAGTGGAAGAATCCACCAGATGTAAGTGATCCAAAGCACATGGTGCAACTCAACTCCACTAACACTGCTTTTAGGGAAGAGAGCCGTCAGTAAAAGGAGTTTGATACAAATAAAAAGCCTTTTTTTTTTTCTTTTCCTCTGCGAATTGCAGAAGTGTATGACAAAATATTGAACATAGTAAACTCATACTTTGCAAGTGCACTGTACTCATGAGATAATGTTGTACTGCAATAGTACATGCATTCAGATTGCTAAAGTAATCTAACAATCAATTCCAAAACCACCTTATTTAAGCTTTTCAAAAAGTTGCTAATTACAACAAACTTGAGTGACTAGTACTATAGGTGGCTTTTAAACCTAAGACCTCTTCATTTGTGGGTAAGTGTTGCTTACCATATCTCTCATAGAAAGAAGAAAGAGTTTTCCGAAATAGGGAGCAATAATACAAGCATCTCATAGAGATAAACATTTATGAGGTGGATCCAGCATCAAGCACAGAGCCACCCATCAGCTTCTAAAAAAGATACAAGATTCTGCGTCGCTCCTGCAAGCCACTGGCCTTAAAAGAATTAGATACTCCAATTTGTCACTGAAAATGCTTCTCTTGCTTCAAATGAACAAAAAGTAAATTAAACATCATTTTCAGCTCTATTCGGGGTGCCTCTCATAATTATAGTCAGGCCCTCGAGCGCTCCACATGCTGTATTACTACCACCGACAATTACAATAGCCCAGTGCCAATGAGGTGCGATTTCTCTGGCCCGGGCCATGTATACACGTCAAGGCAACCGAGAATAAAAAACCATAAGCATTCGTCCGCTCGTCAAAATTGTTGTCAGTTGGTTAATTCAAGAGACCACATTTCCCCATATCTGCACTATCTTTAACTAGGTAATCATTCTGGTTAATGGTGCTGTACTGCCCAAAGCCTCATCCACGAACCATCCTGCATAGGTACCACTGATTATTACCAGCCACCTCTGTCAAATTATACGGTGGATTTTCGGCTGATATAAGCGATAATATCATTTCCAAAGCGCTCATTTGCTCGCCCAACCCCCATACGCCGTCCCACCCAGCCGCTGACCAATCTAAACCACAAGTATTGGTGACATCTCCAGAACATGACTGGGCTGCGGCGAGTGCGTTTGGCTGCAAAAAATCAGAGACAAGATTGTCTGCGACCTGGGGAACCAAGGCTGTAACTAGCCCAAGACTGCGCGCAAGAAGCAGCCGGAACGACCGCTGGTCCTGGTTGCAAGCTTTTCTAACGGCACAAGAGGTCTCGGTCATGATTGAATCCTTGAAAAACCACCCACTTGCACCCACCAACTGTAACGTTGCATCGAGCCACTGCTGGCTGCCGGTAGCATTATACAAGTAGCTGCACCCGGCCAACACTACCCCTGTATTATACGACCAACGCCAAGTCACCAATGCCTTGCAGTTGTCAGACTCGTTGCCACCATCGTATACTTTCCACCCACTGGAACCCGTACTTACCAAGCCCACATCCACCATCCAATTCCACACCTTTTCCGCTTCCTGCAAGTAGTACGTATCTCCCGTGAAACGGTACAACCTGGCTGCTAATTGGAAAAGACACCCGTTGGAGATGGTATTCTTGTAGAAATACCCGTTAAGCCAGGTATAAAACTGCCACTTGAGGCCTCCATTACAAGCGGTGGTATTCCATCGGTTGTTCATGGTGTTGAAAACGGTTTGTGTTAATGTGAGCCAGCTCTGGTCTGGTGGATTGGTGAAATTCCGCTCTACTGCCTGCATGAGCGCAAGGCCCCACACTCCCTGATCGTCATTGGCTTCGGAGGTCGTTTGGTTGGCTGGAACGTAGTTGTTGTGCTCGCCCCGTTGCAGGTACAAGGCAGAAAACAAAAGATCGGAAAACGTGGCGTTGTCTTGGGCACAAAAAGCCCAATAGTCAACCCACCCTCCAAAGGCGTCGCCCGCGTGCCACCAGTAGTAGGGCCAAGTGAAAGTTCCCACAGTTCCACCGTACCGGATACCTTCGTAGTAGTCCATTTCACCTTGAACAATGACGGCCGCAGCGGCACAAACCGAGGCGTCTGAGTTGATATCGAGCTGGAGGGCGATGATGGCAGAAGCCCAAAGAAGAACCGAAACTATCGCTTGTCTCATGGCAAAGGGTTAGTATATACTGTATGATAGGTAAGGTATAAGTTTTGGAAATTTCGGGTGCCTGGCGCGTTTTAAGTACACAAAATACCCCTGGCTCTAAGAAAAATTGTGGATACTAGCCCGTGTGGAAAGAAGGAGGTGGTATTGGTTTCAGTGTATGAGATTGTTTCAACCCAGAGCACCACCGGCATCCTTTTACTAGGGCTGGCCAGGAATAAAGAGGGGAGAGAAATGAAGAGGAGGTCACCCAAGAAAAATCCAACCCTTCTTTACTTATTCAAAAGGTTATTTCTTTTGCTTTTGATTTTCCTTTTTGTCCATTCGTTTTTGTCTCCTTTATTTTTTTTTTTTTTTTGTTTTCGGTACCACCTCTTTGACTCGTTCTCACACTGTTTCGTGTCTGAGTGGTGGCTAATTAATTGGCGGGTTGCAAAGTCAGGCACACAACGCGCGACTCATTGACGCTGGTGCAGGCCTGCAACACTCCCCCACCAGCATCAACACTCAGACCAGATAAAAAGAGCACCCACCACTTTCAGATATGAACCAGATAGACGGAGAGAAAAGTCGTTTGATTCTGAATAACAGCTCTTGAAAAAAGAGGATACCTTAAATGTTTATAATCAATCTTAATTATCATCCTGATTGTTATAATGATTCTCGTCATTGTCCCATACCTCTATCCTCAAAGTCATTTCCTTTCAGATGTTATAACTATCGCACAAATGAAGTACTAGATCATCGACACTTTGCTGACGGGAAATGTTAACACACACAACCAGGCTAAAGACTTCTATAGCAATTTCAAGGATGAAATAGCAGAAGAAAAGAAACAAGCTTTAGAAGAGAGAGAGAGAGTATCTGCGCTGATTGCATGGTGTGCCTATCAAAATCTCACGCTTTTGTCTTCTTTTTCTTCTTTTTCTTCTGTTTGACACTCACTAGTCTCACTAGTGCATCGAATGCGACATGCGTTGGGCAACACTCCACACGAGTAAAAACCACCCATTCTCGATAATAAAGGAGATTTTTTATTTTTCCCTCAAGCTCGCCGGATTTCAAATACCCTTGTGGTTATAAGATTTGTGTTTTTTCAGTCTTCTTTTTTTCTTCTTATCCACTAGTATTTTTGTTGAGAAATAGCCTGGGATAGGGCAGTTCAGAGGGGTTTTCGTTCTTTCGATGCGATCTCTGTTTATCAAGTGTGAGTGCAGAATATTCTACTGACACCCAATTCTCATGTGCTCAAGAGTTCTAAGCCCTGAAACGTTTTATTTTTACAGCCATGGGCTTATTTGCAGCCCCGAGAATACCACAAACCGCAACTAGCTTCTCATGTGAAACTAAAGACACCAGGAAAAGCAAGATTCTGAGTCATGGCATGAGAGATTTTCGCAATTCTTTATATGTTTGAGTGGTCGAATTTAACATTTTTGGGCCGATGAAAGTAGGGCAAGGCATCGGGCGAAGGGCAAAGAGACATTGACATTGCTGCCCGGTAAAGAATCTGTCTCAAGCTCATTTCCGTGAAATGAAAAAGGAACAAGAGAAAACAAAATGGACACGAAAAAGTTACTCAATTGAAATCAAGAACACTGAAGACCGCTTGAACGAATATTTTGGCCTGTAGATATCTGTTCTTTTGAAAAGTGATGAGTGCTGAAATTTTCTATCCATGGCTTATCATTTTTGTTCATAGTAGGCCCGCTCTTGGGTTCACTGCAGTACTGAAGACAAAAGTTTCTGAAAATAACCAAGAACATTACACCCCTGATTTTCTACTGAACCCGGTGTTGTTCAATAATTGTCCGCGGCGATTTGAGGTTGTGTTGAACCCAATTGATCGCAAAAGTCAAAATGAAAAAAGTAAAAGAATGCAGCACCTCAATTTCGCATATGGTCTCCCACTACACTACTCAGTGAGGCCCTAAGTAGCTTAACTAACATTGATCGGACGGGAAATAGTGTTTTCTGCTTGGTATGGCCGCATCCGACATTTCTGGGTGAAATTGACTCCGATATAGTACATTTCAGGTCAGACCGGCCCAGTGAGACTCTCGGTTACCATGAGGTTCAATGGGAACCCCATGTACTCTACTGTGAACTTTCCGGTCTGAGGACCTTTTTTGCGTTACTGTGCGGGGTGAGAGCTCGTCGCAGTGACATTCTGCAATATGATGTTTCTTTCAATAAAAAGCTTGTACCCGGCTTAAGCACCTGATGTGAAGTTGCGATCTATTACGGGTGTTTTTCCATAGTGATATAGTTTTTGTGGAAATGAAATGAAAACGACGTGTTAAATGCGTTTCCAAAGCTAAAAAAAATCCTTTTATTAGAGTATTCTATCGGTAAAGAGAAAAACCAGAGATCCAACTTCCGCGTACGGTGAAAGATCTTCGCCTCGAGAAGAAAGCGTGGTGCATGTACCATATTCACGGTGCGCGCACTCCGTTTACCGGAAATTGCAACAGTTTTTCGTCGCTGAGGAAGGCGCGAGCCGAACTTAGGGGCATCCATGTAATGTATGTTTCTTTCAAAAAAAAAAAATAAGGATCGTTTTCCAACAAAAGTGGGAAAGAAGTGCCTTGCCACGCAGAGTTAATTGACTTGCTCGAAATTGCTGAAACCTACTTCGATGAATTATCGTTACCTAAAGTTAGATATATAAAAAAAGAAAGCCTGCGAAGTGTCTCATTTAGTCAGGTTGCATTCAACTGTCAAACAATGATAACCTGCGGTAGTAATGATCAGGCAAGGAATCTACAACCTGGATCATGGAATACAGGAGATTTGCACTCAATAATTCCATTGTAGTTAGCTGACCAATTCTCAGCTCCAACTTCAGAATTACCGGCTTTCTCACCCTAAGTGTTGGAAAGACAGACTGGATTCACCAGAAAATCTAACTTAATACATAGTTCAGATATAAGAACCCTGACATAGTTGCAAATATTCCTCTTATAAATAAGCACCTTGAAGAGTTCGGTCAGAGGTAGACACGCGTAATTTTCAAGTTTGAGGAGTGATTTCCCCAAATTCGATACTTCGGAAATCATTGACTCGAAAAGCCTTAACTGGAAACTCTCAATAGCTGAGCCAAGCTTGAGATAGAACATTCATTTCAGGTTTGCTTTGTATTTCAGTAGGAGATCAATTGTTCCATTCCGTTCCTTCGAAAAGGCCGGCAAAAAAGTTAGATAAAAAAGAGATGAAACTGTCACTGGAACAGCGAACAAATATCACTTTGTCCGGGTAGGGCTCCACCTCATTAAATACCATATAAATACACCAGGATTCACCATCTCAGCATTGAAGGCTCAAGCACATTTACAAGAAAACAAACAAAAAAAAAAAAAAAAAAAAAAAAAAAGAACCCAAACGTCATGAAAGCAGTTCTCGTCTTCCCGCTTGTCTCGTTCTTCCTCGGTTTTGTGTATGCCAAAGATTACTCAGATCAGGGAATTATGTTTATAACCAAAAGCCTAGCGCACGGTATGCGTCAAAACCTAGTTGTTGCAAACAACTATATATTCGCGGGGACACATTTCACTGCGTTTACATTTTGTGAGAATGGCACCATCAAAACGAAAAATCTTGAGATGTACTTGAGTGTTGATGAACACGGTCAATTAGTCATGGATATACAGCCTCACCACGGTTTTCACTTGTCTCCTCTTGTAAATCACACCAGACGAAAACAGGTGCTCTACAAAGGGTGTGAAATTTTCCACTTATGTGAAGATGGCCTGGTGGATCTCAGGAATGGTTGCAAGGGTGCCGTACCCGTCACAATGATCTACGAAAAAATATGGTAGAAATGGGTGGTGGTAAAGGATTTAAAACCTCCAATGCGACTTTTGGCCGTCAATACATCAAAGTTTGCCGTGAAATCATTCTTTGGCCGATAAAAAGGCCAAAAGAAGTGAAAATGTCAGGTTGGGGAATTTTTGGAAATTGCTTGCTGCCAAGAAATTAAGGATGTGGTGGTTGTGCCAGAGGTATGTAGCCCGAATATTACCACGACTTCGGGTTTATTCCCATCAGTTTCATAAGATACTTGCGGAAATGTGCGACATAATTGAAGATATCCTGATTGCTTGACTCGGGCTAGCTATACTTTTAAGAGAATGTGTAGGGTAAATATATAAATATTCTTTTAGATAAGTTCGGTTTGTTTCTGCCTCCTATCAATACTATATTTTTATACAAGCAAGAAAAATGAAGCGAATCCTCGTGCTGTTGGCTTATTCAACTTTTGTGTGGGCCATCAACCCACATACACTGATGCCGCTAAATGACACTAGCAAAACATGTGAGATATGCAAGAAGAATACACACAGTCTTCTTCTTCAAGAGCCGCAAGTGTATTGTATCGACAGTATGCAAAGTAATTACACTTTTTACGCTGCACAAAGTCAAAAGATATCACTTGCTTTAACCGTACCGGAAGACTCAACTGGGCCATCTTTGGCCCACACAATGAGACAAATAGCCGAGGAGCAGTTCCACAAGTCTGGCTTCAGCCCAGCTGCTAATGTATTCAAAGAAACATTGAAGGTTCTTCTTAACCAGGACACTTCCTGGCTGGCTCGAGTAGCAGCATTGTATCTATCTAGAGACGGCAATAACTTGCAAATTGTAAACACAGGCTCGCTATGGAGTGGTCTCTATCGAAACGGAAGTTTGGTCAATGTTACCAAAATCTCCAAAAGTGGCCATAACTATGCCCCGGATGGGTTGATGTCACAGCTTAGTCAGTTACGAGGATTGAATCCGGATGAGCTAACCAACGAGTGGTGCGTTGAAAGCGGTGATATCTTAATCATCACGTGGAAAGATTTAAGAGCCAGGTTTCTGAGCGCTCTTGATCTAATTATGAAAAATGGTTTTAAGAATGACGTTCCCTTGCAGCTGCTTGTATCAATTTTGAGGCCACCCTTACCAGTCTATCATTCCAAGGAAAATGTATTGGCAGCTATTAAACTAGACCAGGATGACTGACAGCCTCTCTTTTTGGGTGTTGAATTATCTTTTACTTTTGTGCAAGTAAATTACCGACGAACAGGTTTTCGAAAACACCCGCGGAGAGAATGCAAGGGTATAAGTAGAAGTTTGTAGCGGTAAATACTTCAATGTGCTAGTTTAGTCCGAGTGGTGTTATTGATGGAAAAGAAGGTGAAAGCATACGATTAGAAAATGGTAGCTTTGATAGCAGGAAATATGACCCATTTTTGGTGAGGTCAAGGATTACTCTCTTCCATGCTATCTTTAAAAGTCCTGGTATCACTCAAAATTAGGTCTTTCAGTTGTTAGGTGAAGCTCAGGTATCCTATTTCGGGCGTTCTTCTATTCTGAGTTGGACGGTTTTCCTCCTTCTGTGAGCATTTGAACTTATCACCCAGCTTTAAAGAATTTCGGTGCTCAATTGAAGACAGGTTTCAATTGCCGTAAAAACACCTGGCATCAGCAATAAAATGAAAGAGTTCTGAAATCGAACAAATGAAATCCAACTGCTTAGTATTTGTTGGTTTAATAAACGTGTAACTAATCAATTGTGTTCGTTGAGATTGTAAACTAAAGCTGGACTTTTCGACACAATCTTTAAGTACTTTTCTAGCTGGGTACTCACAAAGAGACTTTTAGCTGGGTACTCACAAATTTACTTTTTGCTGTTGAGAATGTGAAGCGAACTATGTCGGTGGCTACTAGCATGGGAGTGGGGTCGACCTTCCCAAAAGGTAGGCATGTCTTAAGAGCAAACTTATCGGTATCCGATCTGGGAAAGACGGACCAAAGAAAAGTCAAAAATGGCCATATTAATCCAAAAGAAGAGATTAACAGAGCTCAAACGGAGGTAGATAATCCCTCGGCCTGATAACGCCTTCCCGAGGATCCGAAAGACTATTAGAGTGGGAAGCTGAAGCGGAAGCATATTTGGTCCTACCTAGGTCTTCCCATGCTTGGCAGCAAACTCTAGACGAGCCAGGCTTTACCAGTTCCAGGCTGGCCCATACTTTCTTACTGTATACCCCCATTTAACAGACAGAATTATGCGATTTAGTGCCGGCTTAAAGAGAGTTGACGTTTGGTCATGGTGATAGTAACCGGTTAGAAGTTGAAATAGAAAGCAAATCCTTTAACTTTTACTCTTTTGGACACTCCATTCAGAAAGTACGCCTCAAACCTAAATAAATTGAAACAAACTAGAGTGCATTTTCAGAGGTTGTGTTCACCTCATCGTCTTGGATAACCTGTCTTTTTTCACCAGGGCTGCGAACCTCAAATTAAAAACCCTCGTGGCTCGAGCTAGCCATGCGAAAGCCAGGAATGAAGGGTAAAGTGGGGCATAAAAATAGAAAAAAAGTCTAACAAACAATCCATTAACAACTGCAACTTGGCTTTCTTTCAAATGCAGCTCTTCTTGTGTGTCGGGTCAATATCCTACTTAGGGTTTACTTTACTCATTGCTCCCGGAGCCAGACACTTTATAGTATGGGTGCTCTGTATTCAAGTCTACCCCTTTTTTCTAGCAATTACCCGCCACTTACTTCTGTTATTTGGAGTTCCCGCACTGGTGTTTGAACCTCTACTCTGGGCCTCCTTTAGCCGGGGGTTTGTTCACCCCAGGTTTTTGAGATACAATCTTGACCGCAACTGGAGCCCTGTTCCAATCCTTGCTCCTAATGTTGAGGGAGTACAGAGCATGGTACATGCCACATTGGCGACTTTGCTCCAATTGTGGAACTACACGAGTGGAGGCAGGCGTTCAGATGTGTTCGAAGCAGCTGTAAACTTTGTTGCCTCGAGAGAGTACCTGGTTTTCATTGTTATGATTGAAACCATCCAGTTAAACGCCCTGGCAATCATGATGACACATATCTTATACTACTACAGTATCCAAATATACTGGCAAGATGCCATGGTGTTTACGGGACAAAAAATGGCGAATTTGCTATACCAACATGCCACAACGGATATTGATGAGTACATGAAGCAGCGTATCACCAAGTTTTGCAAGGCCCAATTTGGACCGTTTTCATTTTTGGCTCTGCCACTTCTTGCTGTATGGCGAACTTTGTTTTTTTTCTGGCGCGAGCTCATGTTTGTCCCATGCTGCTTTGCCGTTGCCACGGAAATGTTTATACATGGGATTGCGTGGATCGAAACATGGCTCAGGAAAGCAATAGAAGTTTCCGCGGAGAAAAATGGTCACGAGTACAAGGGCTCAAGAAAGTACAAGCTCAAAAACATTGACTTTTCTACCCGCTCCAAACTCGTATCTTGCTTGGCCATCCACGTTCGCAGGGCCCGTTTTTACAATGCCAAAGCACTTCATCTGGCCATACTTAAGGAGCTGAAACTGGCGGCGTGGAAAGATCGCAAGGCGTTCAAACAGTGCCTCCCGAAAATGCTTCAGTTCAACCACGGGTTTGAGTTTCTTGCCTGGCTTCTCGAATGGAACGTGTCTCTGGAGGATTTTGACGAGTATGTTGTTGACGAATGTGACCAGTGTGAGACCCTTGAGCTTGCCACTAACTATGCAGAGGCGTGTGAAGTGTTCCGCAAACTCGACAGCTTGCCCTATGTGCTGGCGCATTGGAATGAAATGTTCTATTTTCTCACCACAGAAGGCGCCTTGTCACACCCTCCTATTGCCCAGGCAGTGGTGAATCACTTTGCTGAATTTCCTTGGTATTTCCTGTTTTTCAAGTCTCTCGACCGCAAGTGGTGGTCTCAAGCCGTGGATGTGGAAGGCAGACCCCCAATTCGCGAGCGCCGCTACTGTTTCCAGCGTCCTTCTAGTAGAAGTGGGCCAGTACGTGTGAATGGAGAAAGCCAAACACCTCCGCCTTCGGCTATGCACAACCGTTCCAACTTCACCTTGGTGTTCATCGATCCCAAACCCACAACAGTGGCATATTGGTCAATGTCTTCAGAGGTGTCGGTGGTTTCAAGCAGTCTAGTGGAGGAGCTCGGGCACACGCCACGAGCAACCGGATCCAGCCTAGTGCATATACTGGGACTATCTGAACATTTCACCCTTGAGGAGAAAATTGTCACACTTGACTTCACTATCCCAGGCATCAGTGGGATTATGTCGGCAGACTTTGCTGTCATGGAAGCGCCCTTGGCTCCTCTAATAATGGGAAGAGACATCTGGACGAAGTACGACATTGCTTTTCACAATGGCCTCTTCAACGCAAGTACAAACACCCCGATCCCATCCCTCAATAAGGTGGCACTTGATAGCCGAGCAGAGTCAGGTCAGCACCCTAGTATGGGCCAACACCTGATGATTGTTGGTTTCCGGGTGGTCCGGAGACGGGTGTAGATGGAGCAAATGGCTGTGAGAAAAGTGGCTTATTGAAACTGTATTAAGAGACATTTATGGGTTCTCGGTGAATACGGAGAAGGAGAGGACGTTTTGGTGTCACAAGGTTTTCACAACTACGACTGTTCGCTGGCTGGTTTAATGGGTCAAGATATTTGGTTCAGCCGAGTATTGTTGGTGGACCTTTTTAATCATCCCTTAGGTCGAGACTGGTTAAGATTTGTCTTCAATGGAGGGAATCATAAGTTACTGGGGTTATGCTACTCAAAGAAGGCCTTGCCGGTCTTGACCTTCCTTTTATTATTTATATTTTATTGTTTTTCTCTTTGAATTTGGGGGTCTTTAGTTCCCAGATGGTCTTTTGCTTCTCTTTCTCTTATTCTTTTTCATATATATATAATTTTTTTTTTCTTTTTTCAGCCAGACTCTTTCTTTTCCGTCGGACCGAGCCTGTGGTGGGCCTGTGGTGGCTGTGGTACGAAAGAGTGCGATGCACAGGCCAGTCTAGCGTAAGACTAATGATATATTCGCCAACGACTACGGCAATACGGACCCGCCAAAAGCAAAAAGCAAGAACCAAAGCGAAAATAAAAAAAACCTACATGAATCAAAAAATACAAAAACCACGAAATCTGTGATGTCACAATTTGTGCTTGTTTTCACTTTCAATCTCACCTGTTCAAATCCCATTTATTAGCCGATTCGTGCGCGTGGCCCCAGCCCCGGCCCCCGCCCCACGCTATAGCGGAAAATTCTTTAGCGGAAAATTCGGAAAGTACTTTCCGAATCAGGCGAGCTTATCGTGCCGAATCAGGCCACTAGCGCGATATCAAAGCGACTTATCAATATATTATTCAAAGCACTTAAGCCCTGACCCCACACCAGAGGACTTCGCCTCCACAGCAGAATATCCATAAATTGGGAAGAAGGTAACACAAACATAATCTAATTATATCTTAATTATTTCCAACACTATGCTCGAAGTCACTGGTCTTCTCCAATCTTATCAATTGCTCGCAGCAGTATTTGTAGCTATTCTTCTAGCAGTTGTTTTTGGCAAACGAAGACAAAATGCAAAAGCCGGGAAGAAACTCGCCAAAGAGCACAAAAAACGGCTTTTTTCAGTCGGCTCTGTGTCCCCAGATTTTCGTTGGGACCAGGAAAAGCCTTTTAAGTCTTATCCTTTCAAGGACAAAGAATACAAGCTCACCATGGGCATTCGGTCCATTGATATCAGTGAATGGCTTCTCATGGAAAACACATACAAACAGAGACTTGAAGAAAAGATAAAGATTACCACGAACTCACATCCGAGCTATGACCGCCAAAAGGACTTTCAAAAGAGTACCGTTTTCATCTCGCCCGAAGCGGATGAAGCTGTGAGAGAATTCTACGACATTGTACTTCAATATATGTGTGATAAATACCCGATGTACTTTCAGGAAACCGAAGGGGTTGTAGAGAACGGAGTCACAGGGTACAAAGTCCCCAAAAATGCTTCATTCGTGGAGAAAACGAAAGAGTTACTCCACCATCTCATACACACGATTGAAGAGGATTTCATCATACTAATGAAGGATCCGCGGCGTGCAAAAGAACCCCATGGCGACGAGTACTTTTTCAAAGCGGGCGTTTTTGGGTTTGCCGCCGGATTCGACCCCATCGATAAATTTAATCAGCCTTTGACCCTGATCCACGCACCCATTCCAGGGTACGAATCGAAATTGAAACTCTCGATGAACCGCTTTTTCGATCGGCTCAAGCCAGGGGATTTGGTATCGAGATCAAACTTCTCCATTCAGACACACGGGAAATTCTACGTGGACGATGAAAATAAAGGCTACCACTTGACAGAAGAGGAGCTCAACAGACCCATTCCTTTTGAGTCCCTTGACTTCAAAAATCAGGTCCACTATAGAAGCGAGAGGCAGGTGCTCATCAAACTTCCCAAAACAAAAGCCACGGTTTTTACTATAAGGACGTATTTACACCCTATGAGCGACTTTTCGGATGACGTGGAAACTGCCCGTCGTCTCCGAGGATCACTCGAGAAGTTTCCTGATGATATGGCCCGGTATAAGAATATTACTCAGCCCAGACCAGCTGTGATGAGATACATTGATGAAATGGAGGGATAATGGGCGAGGTTTTGTTGAAAAGAGGAAAAAAGAGCATCTTTTATTAATTCTCGAAGGCAGCACTTCAGGGAAGGTGTAAACAAAAGGGATACGGTGCTTTTACTATTTTGAAGGATAAATCCGAGTTTCAAGAAGGTGTACATGCGAAGGAAAAGGAGGATCTGAATACTATCCAGTGCTGCACCTACAGACTTCGAACACAGTCTAAGCTTCCACAAGATCAATATCTTGGAGAGAATTTTTCTATCGTACTCCTACGTATTAAACCACTTTCATCTCAATTGGATTGGTATTTATTACATGTATGCACAGCTTCATGTATTGCACGTCATGTCTAACTGTACAAGTCATCATCCTCGGCGTCGTTAGCAAACGCGGCACCACCAGTGCTGCTTTGTGCTTCACTTCCTTCGGAGAATCTGAAGTTCGTGAACTGGCCTCTGGATGCTTGTAACTGCTGGGCGTACGACTCGTAACGGCGCAAGTCTGCGTCGGAAACAGAGCGTTTGGCTGTCTTCATGGCCTCCTCGAAGTGAGCTCTGGAGATATATGGAACAGGGTCTTCCTGCTCTTCTTCCTCGGGCTTTGCCTTGTCAGTCATTTCAACATCGCCAGCTTGCTCCAGCTTGACGGCCTCAGCAGCCTCAGCAGCAGCCTTGGACATCTTGATCTGCGCCTCAATCGAATCCTTGATGGCAAACTTGGCTGCTCTTTGGACAATGTACAACAAGTCGGCACCAGAGAAACCATGTGTAATCTTGGCAATCTCCTTCAAGTCCATGCCTGGCTCCAAAGGGGTGTTTCTCAATTGAGCCTCCAAGATAGACAATCTCGCAACCTCATCTGGCAATGGCACGTAAATCAATTGATCCAATCTTCCTGGTCTCAACAATGCTGGATCTATCTGGTCTGGTCTGTTAGTGGCACCAATAACGAAAACGTTCTTCTTGGCATTCATACCATCCATCTCCGTCAACAATTGGTTCACCACTCGGTCGGAAGCTCCGCCAGCATCACCGTTGGAGCCACCTCTTGCTTTGGCAATAGAGTCCAACTCATCCAAAAAGACAACAGTTGGTGCAGCAGCTCTGGCCTTGTCGAAGATATCACGGATGTTAGACTCGGACTCACCGTACCACATACTCAACAATTCTGGACCCTTGACAGAAATGAAATTTGCAGATACTTCAGTCGCAACAGCCTTAGCCAACAAAGTCTTACCAGTACCTGGTGGACCATAGAATAACACACCCTTTGAGGCAGCCAAACCAAACTTTTGGTACTGATCTGGGTGCAACACTGGGTATTCAACGGTCTCCTTCAACTCAGCCTTGATACCGTCTAAGCCACCAATATCGTCCCAAGTAACGTTGACGTTTTCAACCACGGTTTCACGCAAGGCAGATGGGT
Organism: Metschnikowia lunata; assembly: GCA_030583235.1. NCBI lineage: Eukaryota > Fungi > Ascomycota > Pichiomycetes > Serinales > Metschnikowiaceae > Metschnikowia > Metschnikowia lunata. Next base: position 52,861 of record JAJMHP010000038.1, on the reverse strand, counting down.
TAGAGTTACCCAAGGCGAACTTGAAGTTCTCCATGGTAACTCCCAAGGAGTCCAAAATCTCGGCGTCGATTGTCTCCTCCTCCAAGTCAATAAGATCCATCTTTTCACGAATCTGCTGCATAGCAGCCTCGGAACACAAAGACGCGATATCAGCACCGACAAAACCGTGAGTTTCGGAGGCAATAGACTCCAAGTCAACGTCCTCGGCCAACTTCATATTTTTTGTGTGAATCTTCAAGATTTCCAACCGACCTGCAGCATCAGGAACACCAATGTCGACTTCTCTGTCGAATCTGCCAAATCTTCTCAAGGCAGGGTCGATGGAGTTTGGTCTGTTTGTGGCGGCAATAACCACAACGTTGGATCTGGCTTTCATACCATCCATCAAAGTCAACAATTGGGACACAACTCTTCTTTCGACTTCACCGTTCGTCTTGTCTCTCTTAGGGGCAATGGAATCGATCTCATCGATAAAGATGATGGAAGGAGAGTTCTTCTCGGCCTCTTCGAAAGCCTTTCTCAAGTTGGACTCCGATTCACCCGCCATCTTCGACATGATCTCGGGACCGTTGATCAAGAAAAAGAAGGCGCCGGTTTCGTTGGCCACAGCACGGGCCATGATGGTCTTACCTGTACCGGGAGGACCGTACATCAAGATACCCTTAGGAGGCTTGATACCAATAGACTTGAACAATTGTGGGTGTCTCAAGGGCAACTCCACCAATTCTCTGATCTGAGCCATTTGTTTCTTGCACCCTCCAATATCGTCGTAGCCAACCTCGTTCAAGTTATTCTCCTCGTCGTCACGGTTGATCGGCTCGCCCTCACAGTGAATGATTGTATCCTGAGCAACAATGGCAAACTCTTCGGGGTCAACATCAACAACCTTAAACTCCACCTGACGCATTCCTCCTCTAACGGTGAACAAGTCGCCTTTACGAACAGGACGGTAGGTCTCGACAAAGTAAGGCTTCAAGTACACATCAAATAAGGAGCCAGTGATTCCCTCTACCGTGTCGGAAATGGGCAACACGGAGATTCTGCTGGCATATTTGATGTCGGGACATGGGTGGATGGACACAATGTCGCTCAAGCGCACACGCAAGTTGTTACGCACACACCGGTTGATTCTGGCCACACCGTCCTCCATGTCATCGTCGGCCAACACAATCAATACGGTGTCCTTTCTCTTTTTCCCCTTAACAAGCACAGTATCGCCTCTGAATAACTCCAAAAGCTCCATAGTGCCCAGCGACATCGTGATAACCGAATTGTCGTCGTTAGTGGCATCGTCCACAATCAACGCGTTGTCCTTCTTCTTGCGTCTTAAAATGGCAGTGGCGGTTTTATCCTCCTTATTCTCAGCGCCTGAGGCGTCTAGCAAGGTTTTTTTCTCGCCCGGCATAGTCTGTGGGATTTTGGAAGAATGAGACAAAAATTCAATTAAAAAGCTGGTATTCTTCGGTTTCGCCCCGTTAGAAATGAAAAAAGCTCTCAGGAATAAAACGGTGCTGGTGTGAATAAAGCGCCTGATATCAGAAAGAACAGAGTAGTAAGATTGCCACTATATGTTGGCCACCTTAGCCACCCTTTTTGGCGCGCGCTCGGAGGCACCCACGATTGGGGTCGCTTGGTGCACGGGTGTATACTCCAGCTTCGAGAGAAGCCTATGGAAGCCGGCTCCGACATTTGGCGTGGTTGGGTTGCGAAAGCTGAGGTGGGGGACTCTACGGTTGGTGTTTCATTCATGTGAGAGTAGATTTGGATTGTGGTATGAATAAACGGACAAGAGGAGGGTGTTGTAAGGGTATTCCGGGTAGAGTTTCATGTCTTTGTTCTTATTTTTTATGCTTGTTTTTTTCAGTATGGATTCGGTTAGGGAAGAAGTGTTTTTTATTGGAAACGACATGATGCACGAGTGAGTTAATTAGCAACCGCGCTCCAAGCAACAGATTAGCCAGTAAGAGGTGTATGGGGCGATATATACGGGTCAAGTTTGGCAGGAAAAGAAAAAATTTATGAGAGGCAAAAGGAAATAAATCAGATAAAAAGAAGGAACAGAAATAAAGGACGCTTAATAAGTATGTAACTTGCAAAAATAGGTATATGTATTTTGTGGAGGGGACTGGCGTGTGGACGTTTGCAACCAACTGTTCAATTGTTCGAGAGGACATACACTGATCACCAGACCAATGCCATGAAAATGGAAATGAAAATAAAGAAATGAAAATAACAAGAATCTGGTGAATGATTACTATTTCAGTTGGAATTCAGAGGAAATAGGGCTAAACCAGAACTGTTCAAACGCTGTTAAAAACTGTTTTTCACACCTACCTAAGATTTAATTAATCCAATTTGACCGATGCTAGTGGCTGACAAAATAACATGTTAACAAAGAAATGCACACAGCAGAAGCAAATAGCCCCACGGTAGCCAGAGATTGATATCAATATCTCGAAAATACCCATGTTTGCATCCCTTTCTTCTTCATCGTCTTCTTCAGCATTGTCGTCGTCGATAACTAGCCAATTTTTATCTTCCTCTTCTTTGAGGCCTCAAAGTTCAGGGCTGTCCAGTTTTTAACCTCCTCACTATCTGTACCTTTGTCTGGAATTTCCACGGTTTTCATTATGCCCCGGATTTAAGTATTTCCAGCATTTGTCTCGATCTTTCTAGAAGCAGACCTTTCCTCTTTGTCACCATTTGTCCTACTTGAGAAAAAAGTGATTCTGAAGGAGCGGACACAGCAGCAACACCAAGAAAAGTCCTGGCCATTCGGTTGATTATTGGAAAGCGCCACCTTTCAACTTTATAAAATGCAATGATATCGTGGCTTCCGCCCTTGGGTGGTTCGCTAAGGGAGTTTTGAAATTCGTCCTTGTCTATTCGAAGTTTTTCATCAATGAAAAATAAAATAAAAAAAACCAAAAGATAATAACTTGCCTAAAGGAAGCTGAGTCTGAATCAACATAATCCTTCTTTAGATCACATTTGAACGCTTTTTTGTACTCGCAGTATTTTTCATGAAGGTTTAATCGTCTGGACTTTCTCCACTGATAAACCCGAATCTGTAAATGTCGCTAGCTTTTATCGTGGATCGAACACCACAGCAAGAACAAACATTTTTTTTGATTTTATTGCCAACTTTTTGGTGGAATGGGTCATATTCAAGCAACTTCTTTTTCCCTTCTTCCAACCCGAAAGCAACGAGCGGATTTCTTTTCCGGTCATCTCTGTTCTTCATGGAACTCAAATTGGTTGAAACGCCATAAACCAAGGTAGCCATGTAGTTTATCCCAGGGTATGATGATGCTTGAAGTGACAAAGTAGGAGGCCGAAAAGCCTCCAAAATACCACAAAGAGACGTCAAGTACTCCCAATTCTCAGTGGTTAACTGAAACTTTTCGAGATCAGCAATATTTTCTGAGAAGTAGCCCCATTAGTTTCCCATGAGTCAGTTTCAAAACGATGGTAATTTCTTTCCGAAAATGGGAGAAGCGATCGATCATACGGTAAGTAAGAAGCCACCGAGCATCATGATTTCTCAATCAAATTCTCTGGACCAGTCCTTGGGGATCCTTCGGTCTCTGCCCCATCAACTAAACTCTTGAAGATGTTTCTCAAGTGATGATTATACTTGATTTGAAGAGAATCATGCGCATTATTCGTGGTGGGTGCTTTAGGCGTCGAACAAAAATTCTGGAAAGATGCATTCTCCTCAAGAAGCGTTTTCACACACCTTTTGATCTTATTTGTTCTGTTCCTCTCAAAGAACGAACGTTCAAGTCAAAAACGCTTCAGTTGACAAGTTTAAAGCATGTCTCACGCACCGAACGTCACCGGCGAATGCAGTAATATGTGATTTTAACCTCTCCTTGAACTGGTTCATCAGGTATTCATCAACGCTGTAATATTTCTCGTAATGGATATAAGACGCCTTTCAATGCCATATTTCCTGAAAATATCCAGCGTAAAGTCACGCAGAAACTTTTCTGGAGATGTGATTTTTTCAACCATTGCTGTAGGCCCGATCATGTAGTTCTCCATTTTATACTGAATGTTGTAGAAGTGCAATGAGATCACAAAGAAGCCAATATTGTCCAGGCCTCCACAAGTTAGTCGTGGTAGAAGACTTGCCTGTATTTTCGTCGAGTCTTTTCTTTACTGTTTCGAAGTTTTTCTTTAAAGGTAGCATGGAGGCAAAGTAAATAATAACTCAGGCTAGAGATTGTGCTTAGGAAGTTCGTTGTATTGGCAACTTTTAGTACTTAGATCACATTCCCAAAGGCGTTTCAAAGTATCATCGTTCTGACAAAGGAAGTTGTGAACTATGATTATGTATTATTACAGTATGGGGGATCTTGTAGTGAAGTCAGACTGGCTCTCTACAAATAATGAGGTAAGCCATTTTTTGCAGATATAGAGTTGAATTAGAATCAGCCTAATCAAGTGGCAATGATGAGTGCAAACTCGTATGGCTTGTCAATCCCGCGTTCACATCGTTGAACAAGTACGATTGTTCTGGCTTTCTTCAATCCGCCCACCACGCGCACTAATGACGCTACGCAGGTGATTGTGTTGGAATTTATGACAACGATAAGTTAAATGCGAACCACGTGACAGGCAATTCACTTAACTCTACTGGATTGATGTTTATAGATAGTTCAACTGTCTTAATCACACAGTCTACGTCTATCTCTTTATTAAAATTCGACTAAAGAAAAGAAAGAACTCATTTGAGAAACGAGGGTGAGAATTTCTCACGTTCCCTAATGGCGCGTCGTGCCCGTACCATGTTTGGTGCTTCGGTCACGAGCCCTAAAGTCCTGAAAAGCCAACAGATTGTCTCATCAGAATAGACAAAAATGTGAATTCTCCATGGAGGATGTTTTATACAACGCGTTTCTTTTTTTTTTTTTTTGCATTATTTCTTACCCTAGCTTGCTAATATCTTTACTGTCGGAGTATTAGAAAGAATTAAAAAGAACATACTCCTACCGATAAGGCACATATCTGCTTTTTCTTCTTTGATTTTACTGCCACTTAAATTCCATATCGCTCAATGACAAGATCATAACATCGAAGATGAATTTTTTTTTCTCATACTTCCCCTTTTTTTTTTTTTTTTTACCACCTTACCTCACAACTCCGTGTGTCTTGGAATGCTGTGTGTCAAGCCTAACATAATCCGTTCCGACCGCACGAGGTGGTCCCAAATGGGCATGCGTAAGCCTAACGGAATATAAGTTTGGTTGCGAAATCGACTTTCCAACAGATTTCTCATAGCACCAACACGCGTGACAACCGAAGAAAAATCCGGAATTGCCGTGTTGGGAGCTCCCAGAGAGTTCAACAAGCCCATGGTAATAATCCGTAACTGGCTAGCCTCGAAGAGAAGCTGGTTGAAAGGGTCGTCGAAACTGCGGGAATGTCTTGCCTGGTCCTCACTGATTCGCATGAACTCAAACAAATGAGAGATAAACGCAAACCGGTTGGTGAGGTCTGTGTGGGGCTCAGGTGAACTCCTCACTTCGTTGCTGAGTAATCCTAATCTAGCCTCAATACTGGCGATCTGGGGCCTGAACCTGATATAGTCAAAACTTGTTTCGCTGACATATGTCTGCAACTCGTTGAATATTTTCTCCAAGTTAGACTCGGTGACCTTGATCTGGTCAAGCTTCACATCACGTGTGGACCGGGAAAGATCAAGAGGCTGGTCATCTGGGCTATACGTGATTTCAGAGACACTATCTGGAGACGAAGTTATTGCCACATTTTCACTTTGATTTTCATTCACGTTAGTATTCACACGAATAGGCAGCGCTATAACGGCCGAGAAAAGGCCAATTGGCAAAATGAGTGCAAGCTTCATTTTGTAAGAATCTGTTTCGAAATCAAGCACACAAAACCTTTTCTTGAAGAATCGTATAACAGTAAATTCGGGCGGGCTTCTACCCTTTTTATGGTGGTTCAATGCGGAAGTTTGAGCGCTTCAAGCCTGACCAATGATTCAATGGGGCGGAGTTTTTTTTTCGGTATAATAATGGGCCATTGTTTACTTTAGGCTTCTGAGGCTGTAAAATATGAATTTCATAGCCCCGAATGTCCTTTTAGGTTACTTAAAGCTGTGGTTGATTCCTCAGGGTGTGCTTTAACATTTTCCTCCTATGAAACCTACAGCACAGCCGGTTTTTGTAACAATAGAGGGACTTTAGAAAAGCCAAGACGCGCCCGAGACATGATCAGTGCTAGATAAAATTTGTTATATACTCATGTTGCTTTACACGATGATAACAATAGGGTAGCGCGATGCTGTTCTGGAAGTTGGAATGGGTGCAAAAAACCTGCCGCGAAAGTGCCCCTCGCAAATAAACTTTTCGTTTTCCTTGAGGAATATGGGTGATAACATTTGGAGATTATCTTCTCAAAGCGTGGTAAGTACCAATTTTCGACGAAAAATTTGAATTCGTTGCTTTGAGATAGAATTTCGAGGTTTCCTCATAATGATAATACATTTCAGGTCGTAGCCATTTCCATAGGTGTGGAATTGTGAGGCAATGGAATTTCAGTGTTGCCCGAGAATAATGAAAAAACTAACAATAGCGTTGCTCACCGGAAAGTTACATTTTTTTTTAAATACGACTGTTGAAGGCCACCGAGAATAATTCTTTCTATGTCGTATCGAAAGATACCGGTAGAAGGATAGTGACGCAGAAAAGCGATAGTGGCTGCGAGTCTGCTTGAGTGGTGTTGGCATCTCTTTTATTCTTTTTGTATCAATAAAGGGATCTCTAAGCAGTGTTAAATTCTGGAAGGAGGGTTCTGGACTCGATAAGTTCTAGCACAAGCTAGTGCTACAATTGGTATAACTGGACAAAACTCTCAGTGTAAAGACATCGATTGAGCTCCAGTGATGGTGAAAATGGGGCTTTTTTAATGATTTATGTTGAAGTTTCTTGAAGAGTCAAAAAGATTGAATCATATTGGAAACCAAATGTAATTATACAAAAGTGGGACTTCTTTATTCATTCATGTAGATGTCTTCGGGCGGTCTTTCATTATCAGAGATGTTCGGCATTAGCGAGGCCAATATCCACATCGCACGGTGAACATACGCTTTTTTATTAAGCGACTGGTAGCTAACAGCCTGTTGATTCGATTAGCTATTCTTTAGTATTTTTTCGTCTTCATTTTTTTTCTTTAATTATTCTTCTGAAGCTTCATCTGTTAGAAGGCGGCTACTCATAAATTACAGCCTTTCGCCCTGCAGCATTGTTTTGCTGAGCACCACCAAGATTCGCAGGGGCAATTATGTCAATACACATAATATGACAATAAATAAGAATTCTTCAAAACATTTCCGGCGTTCCAAAAAAGCAGAAATAGCAAGAGAAAGAAGAAAGGAGACTTTTAGTCTTTCTAGTTAGCATCTATGAGACACATATAAACGTTCTTCTCTTCACTTTCTTCTGACAGTGCTACCTTTCGGTTCGTCTTGAAGTTACAACCGCACAACACTACAGCAAATTCGGCGTCGAGTGACCCTGCAGCAAGTGCGCGAGCTTCTCCACATTACAAATTGTTCCAGGTGTCCAGCCAGCCAATTGATCACTTTGGTCAGTTCTCCATTTTTCGTGAAACAGAAAAAATCGAACCAATAATACTCTCCAAACAGCCTTTGACTAATATGTCTGCTTGTGTATTCTGTGATATCATCAAGGGGAAAATCCCCTCTTTTAAATTGCTCGAGACAAAGTACACCTACTCTTTTTTGGACATCCAACCAACAGCCGAGGCTCATTGTCTTGTTATCCCCAAATACCATGGAGCAAAGTTACACAATATCCCAGACGAGTACTTGGCGGACTTGCTTCCTACAATCAAGAAGTTAACCAAAGTTTTGAAGCTCGACGAAAACAATTCCCCCGAGGGAGAAGGATATAATATTTTGCAGAATAATGGCCGTATTGCCCACCAGGTGGTGGACCACGTACACTTCCATTTGATTCCTAAAAAAGAGGAGGAGACTGGATTAGGGGTAGGCTGGCCTGCGCAGGAGACGGATTTTGAAAAGCTCGGCAAGTTGCATGAGTCCTTGAAGACGGCATTGGAGAAATTGTAGCCGGTGTTGCGGGATGGGAAAAAGGTGAAATTGGGGTTTGATTGTGAAGAGGACAGGGGTCCTATCAAGAGTTTTATGGAGTTACGGTTTAGTTGAATACATATATGAGCTTAGGTTTTTAGATCATTAGTCAATGGCTATTTTCTTTGGAAGTGGTTTAGCTCATGCGGAGTTAAATTTAGAAGGTATTCAAAGCCTTTTGATCGCAATCCAGTGAATAGTGTAGCTTGAAAGTTTAGAAGTCTGCTATAATTGAATTGTATCTATTACTAGTGACAATACAATTTACAAAGTTCACATTGAACACATAATCTTCAGGAAAGCGAAGAAGTGTCATTCCAACTTCTCACTTGATGAGATCATGGAGGGAAGCTATATGGTATTTTACTTCCTCAATTCCTTTGATTATGTGAAAATAAGATAAGAGTCGATTGTTTCTTAGCCGGAGGAGATTAAGGTATATTGATCTCCGGGATGTAGATACGTAGAGGCAAGATTTTGTTCTGTATTTCTGAGAGTCTTTGCTTCTCGAAATAATGAGGAAGTGGGAAAATTGTTCACGTTACAGAAATCTGTAGGATGAGTTATCAACAGAAGAGGTCTTGATACACTACACACTACTAGTACCTTGTTTCTCATTGTAAAAAGTTATAGGAGCAGGCACTTCTGAACTAAAACAAGTTTGATGCACGACTGTTAAAGGAAGAGTTAGGAAGAGGCGATCAAAGATTAAAGAGTGAATTAGATATACTCCTGTGAATTTTTTTTTTTTTTTTTTTTTCCAAGCTGGTTCAGGAAAAGGACTTGTTGCGCAAAACCATCGGGGTATTGTTTTTGGGTTACTTTTATCAAATCTACACCATAATACACAAATAGAGAAATAGAGTGAAAAAGGGAGAGAGACACAAATAAGCATCCTACAATAAATCTCTTCTTGTAGCAAGAACCTTTTCCCTTGCGTTTCGTCATTTATCTTTCTCTGAACGTCTTTCATAGACTTGTGAAGTCAAGCACAGGTTTTTAGATTCGCTATAGTAGGAACGGTAACAATCTCCACTCAAAATCTTTATTTGTGAATCTTTACCACGGGCTATGTTATTCTTCCCACTTCAATCGACCAATAGCTGCAAAGAGACACTTCTTCTGATTCAATGGAAACTGAAGTGAGTGAAAGCCAGGGGGGGATTAGCAAGATTAGAAAGACTCAGCGGTAAATAAGTGAAATAGAGGAATATTATAAAACCAGTCATTTCGAACATTAATATTCCAGGTGTACTTTATTTTGTGACTAGTGCGGCTAAACAATCTATGAAAGGTTGGTAGAACTGGAAGAGTGAGAATAATCACATAAAATAAATTCCAACTTAATCAAAGTTTCTCTGCACAGCTTGCCATTGCGATGTGCACAAGCTGCAAAAAGAGTTTAGTGGGAAATCACCAGATATTTTATTTGAAATAATCGGACCATTTCAAACTTTTAACAACTAGTTTAAAACTCTGACTTATCAATGGCGTAGAAACAGTCTCAATATAGGCGTACACTTATATAGTAACTGAGGGTGAAGCTTGTAGCGTTGCACTTATTGCACCGCAGATATCTTACGGAACATTTCCTACTACCAAGCCCGAATCGAAACTCAAAGCCAATTATCAACCAAAACAGCCAAGACCCCAGCAAAAGTATTTATAGTCTGGGGAACGTTTTTGAGTATTAATAAGGAAGAAAATTCATCACCGAAGTCACATTCTCATCATTTCTCCGACATCATCCGCAACAAGACAGCACCCGACTCCCATCTCCCATCTCCTCTCTCCCAGTCGCCCCAGACCTACCCCGGACTTGCCGCAGAGGCGCGCGAATAATAAAAATCCGCACCTCTCACCTACACCATACATGAAGTGCGCAGACAATCAAAACGCAACCTCGTCCATTCGTTATCTCTCATAATACACAACACTATATACATAAATATCTTCAAGTATGTCACAACCTGAGTCCGATTTTAAAGCTCAGTTTGGCAACTGGGCATCGCGACTGGCGGGCCAGGCGTCCGGCCTGCTGCGGCCGGCATTTTCTGACTGGTCGGACTATGTGCGTTCGGGTGCCAACAATTTATATGACTCTTTGCCCTCATACAACACCAGTAGCTCTGCTTCGCAGGAGCCGCTGTGGTTCCAGCTAAGTCGGTTCGAGCGAGTGGTCGGGTTTGGATGTTGTTTGGGTGCTTCGTTGCTTTGCTTCACCCTAGGGGTATTTATGTTCCCTGTATTGGCTCTAAAACCCACAAAGTTCGCCGTGCTTTGGCTGATGGGGTCGCTTCTTTTTGTGGTTTCGTTCGGCATTCTCCAGGGCCCCAACGCGTACATCAAGCACATCACAAGCCTGGGGCGAATTTTGTTCACCACGGTGTTTTTTGGCTCGATTCTAACCACCATGTACTGTGCCGTGATTCTCAAGTCCACTCTTCTAACAATCGCCGCCAGTGTGGTGGAAATGTTTGCCATCTTGTACTATGCCTTCAGTTACTTCCCCTTTGGCGCTACCACGGTCACGTGGTTTGCCAGCTACCTCGTTGGGTATGTTGGAGGGCTTTTCTCCAGCTTTTTCTAGCTCCAACCCGCCCTCCACTGTATAGTCTCGCTATAGCCAATGTCATATGTACACCTGTACCTCGAAGTCTTCCTCGAGCTCGGTGTCACCCACTACCGAGTCCAAATCGAGATCCTCATCGTCAAATAAAACACGTGGCTTTTGGCCCGCTTCCTCTTTGATTCCTTTGACTTGCATGTAATACTTTAGGAGGCTGCGGATCTTGGTGGTGGGCCCAACTTCGGCCTCGATTCGCTTGTTGTCTTTTCCCTTGATACCGATGACAAAATACTGGCTTTTTTCTGCTTCTTGTTGCGTTTGCTTGTCGGTATTAGAAGAGCCATGTGTTTGTTCAATAGACTTGTCGCCAAGTTCTACCACGTCGGCTGGCTCCAAGTTCATGAGCTCTTGCACCTCGTCTTCTTCCAGTTTCTTATGAAATTCTGGATATACAGTCTCGAAATTGGACAAGTGTTCGCGTGGAATATATAGACAGTTGATCTTGGTGGGCTGGTCTCGCGACGGGCGTGAGATTCGTAAGGAGCTGGGTTTGAAGATTGGTTTGAGTTCCGACCGTCCGTCGATCCACACTAACACTCCCATATTCCAATAGTTCTTGACCCCATTTAGCTTGATGGTATCTTTGAGCAACTCCTGGAAAAGCTCGGCAAACGTCGTGTCGCCTGTGATTTCCTTGGTAAACTCATAGGGAAAACCTAGACGACAGCACACCTTGACGAGGTATAGTCTATCGTGTTCACCGTCGGAATTGCTTTTAGTCTTTGCAAGCCCGCTGAAAAACTCCTGGAGATCCGGATCAAAGTCGTCATCGCTCAAATCAGCCTCCAAACCGGAAGCTACGGGCACTGAATGCACCTGCTCAGCCCCAGAATCGATTCCATTTACAGTTGTGACCAAACCATCAGTTTTGTCGCTAAAGCTCCCAGAAAAAGAGCCCCCAGGTACACTCTGAGCCCTTGTTTCGCTTTCTGTGGACGCCAGAGCTCTATCTAGTGATACTGCCTCGTTATTTACCAGGTCTGAGCTTCTGGGTGTAAATGTATGCGTGGTAGGAGATTCCAAAACGTCCGAATGTGCAAAAGACTCGTTTGCGGAATGGTAAGCATAAGGGAAGTCGTCTGAGCTCAACAGGTCTAAGGCACCAAAAGTCTCCTTTTTCGGCGAAACTCGAGGTTGCACCAGGTTGAACAGAGCCAGTTGATTTAGTTCCGGTTTCGGCCCAAGCGACGGCTTGGATTTCGGCTTCTTCATGATGAAAAAGTCGTCGTCATCAAGAAACGAACGTTTCTTCTTTTTTGCCACCTTGACAGGCGCTTCCAGAGCGCTGTTCATTTTACGTGACTTTGGCGGAATTGCACTATTTGATATGTTCATGCAGATGGTATGTAATCTTGTTATTACAATATTCTGTCTCGCGATGCTCTACCATGCAGCTTCCGGGGCCAGAGTGCGAAACGCGAGAGAGAAGAAAGAAATAAAGACGGTGGTGAGAATGAAAGAACTGAGATGGGGGAGGGACAAGGAGAGTTCAGGGAAGAAAATTGAAAAAAAAAGGGGTGAAGTAGGAGAATTGTGCTCTTTTACTTTTTTGGTCATATCTTGTTCTAACCTTATTAAGATATCTCGGGTACAGTATCACTGGTAGGTAACTACTGGCAAGTATTTGAGTACTCAGTGGAGACTTCTATTTTCTGCGGGTGCAACTGGACCAGTAAATGGTTGCCTGGAGCAGTTTCGCAGAGACGATAGAGACCAGAGCGAGATCAAGAAAGCGAGGAAGACGAGCTGGAACTTCCGAGCAAAAGGAACGGATGATGTTTTAGGGTATACCAGAAATACAAGGAGGCAATTCCAAAGACAAAATAAAAAAAAAAATTAAAAGAGCCATCTTAGAAATATCTCTTACAAAATTCACTCTAAAGGACAATTAAACTGGACGTGTTATGGGGGTGGTTAGTTCGTAAAGAAAAGGCCTTTGTAGACGGACGTCGGTCACTCAGCTGGGGGCCTAGGCGTGAGTCGCAGTGCACTAGTTTTGGCTCCACAGCTTTTCCAGCAGTAAAATTGAAACAACAGTGCTTGAACCACATGCCCAGAAGAAGCAGAGAAAGAAGAAAGAAGGCACCTCCAACTCTTACCGTTTTTTTGTCTCATTTCACACCATTTTTTAGTCTCTATCTGCTCGATTTTCCGGGAACTTTTGATCAGAGAACGGAGAATGAATACGGTATCATATCGGCGATTGCAGCTTTTAATCCTCGCGCGAATATGGGGGGCCAGTCTTGGGCTGCGAAAAAGGTCCCATTCAGTCAGGCGTGCTTCAGCCGTCCCACTCAAAGCAGCAATCAGCAGGGTAATAACTGGATGGTAACGGAATAATACCTTGGCATAATTCATTGAGAAGGGAGATTATTTGACTTAAGCAGTGGTTATACCTCTTTAAAGTCAAATTCGGAGCTCTTTACCTCCTAAACATCAGTTACTTCACCCAATATCCACCCTCCCAATGGCAATGGCCCTTCATTTCTTGTTGCTCATTCTCGCTCATTATTGTCGCCCTAGACACAGTGTACACCAGTCTCACTAGCCACTAGCCACGCTGCTACAGCACACGAACACAACGAGAATAGACACGTGTCAAATCCAGAAAACAAAAGAGACTAGAGAAAAAAGCGGGTCAGTTTTTGAGAAAGAACTTCGAAAACAAAAAGGTAATCTTCTCTACCTTTCGTAACCACTTTTCCCTTCCATTCTATTTTCTTGAGATGTCGCCAAAATTCGAGATCTGCCTGCTCGCACCCAAGCTTTCGTGCGACCCAGGGCCAAATTTTAAGCCCGAATCACGCGAGGTAAACACCTACTCGCACTTACTTCTAAGTCCTCAGATCTTACCACACTTTGTCAATTGGTCACCTTTTCACTTCATTCCCTCCACACTTGCATAATGGCGTCGGACACAAACAAATTAGTGTTGCGAGGAAACATGCAGCGTACCACCGACCTAGGGTTTGTCGGGCGTTTCCATCACAATTTCGGCTTTGAGGACGAACTTTTCGATTATCTTTTAGATCAGAAGGATATGTGGGGTGAAAAACTCTTTTATGTCAATGAGCGACAGTTCAGCAAATGGGTCGAGCAAGGCCGCCATAGGATCAGGGAAGTACCCGTGGTGAAAACGGCGCTGGGGCTTCCTTCCATGAGATTAGAAAAGATATCCGCACTGGAGTTCGATGATTCATTTGGTCCATTTGATGTCATCGATTTGAAGGTGTCCAAAGGCGGCAACGAGGCCCAGCAACAATTGCCACGTGGCGCATGTATATCGCTAAAAAGTGCCATCGACCGCAACGGGCTTGCACTCAACGTCGGCGGGTATGTGACGGCCATGAAATGGCTTCATTATGCGGCGTCTCCGATTTTAGCCGTTTTCGTCATTAACAACAAGGACGGCCTCGCGAGCGTAATCCGTGACCCAGCACTTAGTGTGTTTCCAAAAACCCAGGGCCAAGCGCTGCTGTCGGTGAAATCGGCAATCCAGATCTGGAAATACGACGTTGAGACTCCTTCTCTCACTCTATCCCAAGTCTACGACACGTCACAGTTTGGTGCCACCTCTCGGCTCTGCTGGCTTCCAGCTACATACGCGGACGGAACTCTGGGCGTGCTCCTGGGGGTATTTTCCGACGGAAAATTGCATTTTTTTGACATGAGCATCAACAAGACCTCTGAAACCACATACTACAAGGTGACTCAGCCTTCATGGTCGGTTTCATATGAAGCAGAACGCAAAACAAAAACCGCTTCCGTGCCTATAACTGCATTTGACTTCCTAGACCACGAAAAGGTGATTATCGGGACGTTTGACGGGGCAATAGCCGAGTATGTGCTTCCCAGCACTACAATACCTGACTCGGAGGCACGGAAACCGTCCTTTATTACTTACGTGACCGACTCCATGATCTCCACTATCTGTGTGGCCGACATCAATGCCTTTAAGATTATGCTTGTCAACACCGCTACTGCCCAATCGATGGCCATTCAATATGACCAGATTAGACAAGGAAGAGTTGAGATCGGATACACCATTTCAACGCTCCAGCCGCTTTACCACAGAACTTACCGCATCTTCGTTTACCCAGACTCCACCGAGAGTATCGGGTACGTTTTCGCTCGCCATCCTCAACAGAAACACAGCTTGCTCTTGAAAACGGAGTTGATCTCCACATTCCACACTAGCGAGTACCTCAACCACCCGTTTGCCATTGTGGGAAACACGTGTGGTGATGTGTATGCCATGAACATTGGCCGCAAGATCTTTGGAATGCCAAAGGCACAGAATAAGTTGGTGGTTCCCCTTAAGATATGGACCTTGTACAAGGCTCCTGGCGAGTCTTCACTCACGCTCTCTGGCGACTACATCCCCGTGACTTCCGACCGAAATGACATTATGTCTACATTCACTCCGCCGGAGGTTGTGATTTCCGCCTCCGCATGGAACGAGAACTTCGAAGGCTCTTCTACTTATGCATTTGGAACATATACAGGATTGCTTGTTCTCGAGAGGCTTGATCCGGTTCTTATTTGAAGTGGGACAACTTTCTTTTCTGAAACGGGATAACTACTTAATAGATCGGCACATTGTTGTCAATCTCTTTGCTCCACTTATTGATTCCACCTTTGACATCACGCACGCGGTTAAACCCAAATTCCAGCATGAGCTTGTGTGTGGCTAGCTGCGAGTCGTTGCCGTATCTGCACATGACATACACATCATCGGTGGCTTTGTTGAAGTTTTCCGGTAGATACTTGTCGATGGAGCTTGCTTTTGATAAGACTCGTTCCCATTCGATATTAATGGAGCCAGGAAGATTAGCAATGTCAAACTGGTCTTTCGGCCGGACGTCCAACAATAAAGGTGGCACCTTGTTGTTTCTCATATACTCTGCTAACTCTTGCACAGAGACCCTATTTTCAGGCGAAACAACGTCATAATTGGACGTTCCACAAAACGCACCATAATCAATGGCCCCGGACTCGATACCTTCCCTTGTCACCAGAGGGAAGTCACCGCACACAGCACATGCGGATTGGCGGTTCCGCATCTTGAAAACACGCATGGTTTGCTGTGGAAATGCCGAGTACATTGCGATAAACGGTGTAAAACGGCCGTGATAAAAGCCAGTGACCACCTTTATTGTCTCTGTTGCCAATGCTATACCCGTGAGTCCAATTGCCGGCCCCAAAACACCGGCATCAGAACACGTGGGCACAGAATCTGGCGTAGGTGCTTTTGGATGGAAGCACCGATAACATGGGCCAGTGTTTTCGAAATTGAGTACTGTGATTTGGCCATCGGTTTTTACACCCGATCCGCTCACCACCGTTTTCTTTAGAATGACCGAAACATCGCTAATGAGGTATCTTGTGGCCGGGGTATCGGTGCAATCGACCACTACATCATACTGGTCAATAATAGCGAAAGCGTTGTCATTTGAGAGGCGCACTGGATGTGTTTCTAATTCGACATTGGGGTTCAACCGTGAGAGGTAATTTTTTGCCAGCTCACACTTGAACATGCCTACCGAGTCAGTTGCATGAAGCACTTGTCTATGCAAGTTGCTTTGATCCACCACATCATTATCGAGGATACCAATCTTGCCGATTCCGGCCCCACACAAATAGAGCAATGCCGGGCAACCCAAGCCTCCGGCACCTATTACCAAAACCTTGGAGTTTTTGAGCTTGATTTGCGAGGATAAAGATCCAAATCCTGGCACTATCATCTGCCGTCCATATCGGCTGTATTCCTCAAGAGACAAGGGCAAGGACGAATTGTCATGTAGATTTATTTGGTGATGGAGAAGATCATTTGTTGGAGGTGAAGCGCGATTTTTGAGAGTTTTGTTTTCCAATTGGAGGCGCTGGATTTCCTGCCTCAAGTGTTGTATTTCTTGATCCATGAGAGATGATGTATTGCTGTTCTATCGAGCAAAGGCCATCGGAAACGCGCACGCACTACACTGTACAGTGTTCGATTTATACGATTATTTTAAGCGAGTGCGGTTAACTGAATGGAGTTATCTTCCAACCAGTGAGACAGGACAAGACCATCGGAGGAGAAGAGTCTTGAGCATGCTTGAAGAATGGCATTTTCTGCACTACCAGAAAAGAAGAAGAAGAAAAAGACGAAAAAAATAATAATGACTTTTTTCAGTGCTTACTAAAATGTTGAATTAAGTTGTATAGATCTACAGCTCTCTTCCCTCATTGTCATGACCTGTGTCACTTAGTATCCCACATAGAACGTTCTCATGCTGAAAGCGAATACGGATTGTCAGTTTTAGAAAGTTCGTGATATTTCTGATTTTGATGTAACCATTTGTGAAAGTTAGATCACTGAACCCGGCTTGACTTCCAGTAGCGTGGATATATAATGTTTAAGCTCGATAAATTGAGACTCCCATGACCATTGTTCTAAGTATTCGACAGAAAAGTGAAAAAGAACAATTAAAAAGCGCCAAAACGGGAAATACATCCTATTGTCCTTGAAACGCCCTTTTTGTAATTTCAGTCCAGTCAGTTTCTGTAAAAACCACTAAAGATAGCTCCTCTGCATACCATCTGAAAGTCAAGTCATAAACTTCTTTAATGCTAAAGTAACAGTACGCTTTTCCAGAACAGTTTTGAGCAGATCAAATCATACTGAAGGGAACAATCAAACAGCAACGTCCAATCAGAGCTCAAGCAGTTGCCTTGATTTTCATGAAGACAAACCTCACGAAAGTAGATATGTAGCCAGAAGAACAACAACAGCAGTCACAATCCAGCTGTTTGTTTTATCTAGACTGTGCCGCTCAATTGGATCATATTCAAACTCCAAATGTGCAATTGCATGTGGCTCCAGCATGGATTTGCGCTTCCAGAGCATCAATAAGCATACTATCATGAGCACACTTAGTACAAGCCATTTGAAAGTGAGCCGAGACGTCATTACAGGGTAGTTTTCAATTCAAGGCCTACTCACGCAAACTTGTACAAAACCAGGACTTCTAAAAATAGAACGATTCTTAACAAAGGCTGGATTCTGCTTTGTTTTTGCTCGAGCTGTGTTCAATTAAAGTGTGGAGATATCGTAGCACCCGAAAGTCATTCATGCCTTCGAAGGTGGAAAGGAAAAAATAGGGCCTTGTTCGCGGGTCCAGGTCGGCCCTAGGATTCCAGAGCCCCATGCCCCGCCCAATTGAACGAGACCAAGAGAACTAGAGCCCCATGAATTCCACGCCGCAAGAATAAATTTAAAAGCTTGAAATGGTTAGGGTAAAATTTGATTATTTATCAACATCCGCTCATCATTAATTCACCCAAATCTTCATCTCCTTACCTTTTTTTACCCGGCCTTTGGTTTTCAGTCCGTCCCCCAGTACCTGCCCTAGCAAGCCGCAAATCTCAAATCTTGGCCCGCGCCATTTCCAAAGTCTGGGGTAAGCCTCGAGCTCGAGCTGGCCATGGGCCCGACTGCTCGCTACTGCACCCATTTCGTTGATCAGCTAGGCCCAACGCGGGCCGGCACCGGATCAACCCATTTGCAATCCATTGGTTCTCTGGGTCTGTGGTTACCACGTTTTTGGGAAGCAATTCGGAAACACGTTTTTGTGACCAAGGGTTACTGATCGCACTTGATTTTTCTACCGGTGGCTTTTATGAGAGATAAATCTGCGCTGTCCACACCAAAGAACATATAAACGCAATTTGTTCGCGGTACAGCACCAGAATTGGAAGCCTTCATCTACTTGTCCAATTGTCACTTTGCCAGAATAACCAACCAAACTTCCCGCTCAAACTCTTGAGTCATGAGGGTGTTATCGCTCTTTGACCTACCCGCAGAGGTCCTTGAGCTCATATTTGCGCTTGTCACGCGTAAAGATGTGAAGAACTTGGCACTCACGAGCCGAAAAAGCCGGAAACGGCTTCTTTCGTACATCATGAGGCTGCTCCACGTGACCTGGAGCCAGGTGGCGGAGTTACAAGAGTCGTGCAGGCGTGTGGAAGAAGATCAGGCCCGTCTCTTTTGTGAGGAGCTTCTGATTATCGAGCCCGACGCCTATTATGAGTACCATCGAGACGCGTTTGGCCAGCTCTTATCTCCGGCGATCTTCCCAAAACTCCGGGGCGTATGTGTACGCTCCAACAACCTGTCAAATTGGCTCAGGTACAACGAGTGCTCTCATATTACTTCTCTTAGTTTATCAAGTGCTGACGGCAACCAAATAATGCGCAGTTTTTGTTTGGGCCACTTGGCCAAGTTCCATAATTTGCAGCTGCTTTCGCTATATAATTATCACTTCAACTGGCGCGACAACGAGGCTGGTTCTGACGCGTCTTGGCATGTACCTATTAGGGATCTACACATCTACGATTGCACCTGGCAATATCCCTTCACTTTGGCGTTATTCAACTCTCGAGATACACTCGAAACGCTTGATGTCAGCTACTCGCATAACAACCCATTTGTGTTGCTGGAAAGATTTGTGGATTTTCTTAAAAATGCACTTCCGGGCCACCTGGAGTCGATTCGCCGGTTGAGCATTAAATTTGATCGATTTTCGCTGAACAAAAAGCTCCTTCTGCTGGCGATGTTGAAGACGTTGGTTGAACTGTTTATGAACCTCGATTCACTCAGTCTTTCTGGGTGGTACACGACTGAGGCATACAGGAGAATGATATTGACTTCAATATCCGTGAACTTTCCCATTCACATTGATATCGAGCTTGAAGATCACTACCGCAGCCATTATCTGCGTGAAAATGATGTGGAAAAGGAGGTTCTGAGGTGGAGACAACGGTTATAATGAGCCTGTACTTTTCTATTGCCGGACACCCAGACATCCTAGATCAAGTATGCTCGGTCAAGCATAAGCGAGCACCGGTGACGGAGATCATGTGCGTTACGAAAACTAGCGTCGTGAATACACAGTGAGTTTTTCGCCAAGATACTCCTGCAAAATCCAATAATAAATATTCACCACTGGCTGGTGCATAGAAACAAAACCGAAGAAAAAGGACGCATTTTATGCATTTGTTATTCTGTATACTACCGGTGTTTGGGATAGCCTGGGCCAATACTGAAGCATATGGGTTTCTGATCCCTTATTACTATAACGTTCCCCAGCATGATCCAAGCATTCAAGCCCATTCAGAATTCATTCAGCTCAATGAGTCTGCCCTGCTTCTAAAAAACCACCCGATTTTGTCCATCGACACGTTTACTTCTGAGGTCCAAAACCTGGCCCTCACTGTGCCATATGATTTCATTACTAAGCCCAAGCATCGTTTGTTCGTGCAACTACACAATTACAACAACTCAACTTTTGACTCCAACGATTTAATTAACGTCAAGTTGTGCTGGCCGGCCACCACCCCGGTAAACTTTAGACTCAGCCATGCATATATACAGGAGAGGCAGTTTGACGGTTTGGATTCTTCATGCTCTGCTATGAATGTTTATTTGGTAATCGACTACAAGGCTGATTTCTATGCCCTCGAGCCGGTGCATGAAAAGAACTTCGATATTCTACTTGTCATCAGCAGACTTCCTAACCGAGTGCCTATACCAATAGAGTTATACGATTTCATCATCTACCTCGTTGACCTTTTGATCTTATTGGCGTCAGTACTTCCGTTTATTGTTAAAGAATTTCAAAAAGTGATTACGAGAGTTTAGAGGGAGTAATATAGAGAACTTGCCTCATGTGAAACTATTGCTGAAGAAACAAGGCAAAGAAGATTGATCATCAAGGCAATGCAAGTGAATTATGTCTGTTTTGCAGTAATTTACTAACAGAAGAGCTTCGTATAAGAGTTAAGACGAAGTGGGTGACGGTGATCAAATATTGTATTGATCCAGGACTGCGGTGCAATTTATGGATTTACGCTAAGATAACAGTTGCCTACTATTTGAGGACTACTCTGGAAAGATTCATAATTTCCTGTACACCACAGACTTCCCCACACTGATTGGGAATATGAACAGCTCTTGAGAAAAAGAGCGCCATACACTAATTTCACTTGCATGTTTATTCAACTGGAGGGTTACTTGGAACAATTGATCATCTTAAGAAAATAGTTGTATATTTTGCACATTCTTGTTCACACCATGAGATCATCCTTGATGGATGTCTGATCATCAATTGTCAATACTACCCAAAATCATAGCTGATAATCATAGCTGATAATCATAGCTGTGTAATCTTCATACGTTGTCAAAGCCTATTGCGAACTAGAACCAAGTCTTTCACTAGTGGACTTCATTTGGATCATGCAAAGCGGTGCATCATAATGTTCCAAGAAAGCACCCAGTAATTCAGGAAACGCATTGGATCACTCAAACACCCCAAATTTCTTTAATTACGCATCTGGTTTATAATCCTGGAATCATACCCTAAGCTTACTACTGTTACCAAGTTTACGTTTCTGAAATTACCTTCGAAACCTCGTTTCGGTAAGCCTTCGACCTTTTTGTATAATTTGAGGAGTGCATATCCTGAATACCGTTGAATGGCCTTTTCTTGTAAGCAAATATTTTACTCTATTTACAGTTGCTATTTTCGCATTTCATGCAATATTATCTTCCGTAGTTGTTTACGCAGTTGAGCTGGGTCCTTCAAGTGGAGGCAAAGTAGAAGGCAAGGTCAATAAGCGGTATTTGTAAGAGAATTCGAAGAAAGCAAAATGAAAACAGAAAAAAAGTAAAACACGTACAAAAAAAAAAAAAAAAAGATAATTATTTAAACAGGAATCCGCTTAGCTTGGTAGATTAATCTTTTCATTGGTCTGATAAGCACACTGCTCGCGTGGCTGCGAAATCAGCTCTCCAGCATTAGATAATCTTCACACATTCAGATCAACACCCGAAGATATTCAGCTCATTCCAACTAACAACTCCTTCACAAGTATATATAAGAAAAAAAAGCTCTTTTCCTTTTTATCTCCCGAATATCTTCCAGAAGTATCAACTTCTCTTGAAAACTTCCTGAGGATATCAAAAACTCATGCTTCCTCAACTTTATTACCCAAGGTGAGTAAAGTGAGCGTGCTCAGTATGATGGCTAGAGTTTCACAGAAGTGGATAGAAGACACATACTAAACTAGAGATTTCAAGACAAAACTTTAAACTTTATCCATCTAAAATAATCTTGGCTGTCGCCACACACTCTTTTTGGCCGGATGCCGTAACTTGGCCGTGGAAGCCTGTGGCCGGCGCATCACGTGACTTCACCCAGGAGGGACAGGCTTTGGGAGGCCCGCTCTCAACTGCGCCTTCCAGTTATTACTCTCTTGCTTAAGAACACGTATAATAGTCCTCGAAACGTCCACATTTTCTCAGACATCTCGCGTTAAACTCAATGTCGTCGGATGAAGACCCCTTGGGGCCTCCCAAAAATGAGCAAGGAATTGACTTATCGAAGTTGTCGCCTCAAGAATTGCGGATTTTTAAAATGTACGGAAAGCTCCCCACAAAGCAACAGATTCTCGCTTCTAAATTGCAGGAAAAGAAGTATTTTGATAGTGGCGACTATGCCATGCAAAAACAACTTGGCGGAAGCAAGTCTGGTGTTAGCGGGGTGTCGATGAAACATCCAAATGCCGAGAAAGTGAAGGAAATGTACAACCGGAACTCTATCAGTGCCAGCAACTCGGGAATTTTGTTTAATGGTAAGCTGAATTTGCTAAGCGAATCGACCATGCCCGAGGAAGAAGCGAAAAAGGGCATTTGATAGTGACACGGAGAGAGTAGAAAGGTGATATTGTGGAGTATATGATCACGTAGGATAAGAGTTGGCGAATGTTCATTACACTGTATTGTGGCCAGCTGGGAAGAACTGGTGGTGTTTTCCTTGTGAGGAAACTGTCGAACAGGCGTGGCTCTGGGTTTCAGTTTGATGTTTTAATTATTTAAGTATACGAATATGATGGATTACGACGGCTTTTGGGTGTTTCGTAGGAGAAAAGTGATTAAAAGATCGCAGCGAACGGGGCCCAGTCAGAGCTAATGTGAAGTGAACAAAAAAAAAAAAAAAAAAAAAAAAAATTAGTGTGTGTAAGGAAGGAAGAGGAAAGCCTTTAATTCAGGGGAGTTGGCTGGTCTTACAATTTTTTGTTTCTTCTTAAACTCTTGTGGTCTATTTTTGGCATAGGATGCGCTCCATTGTGAACTTATCACTGATTCACTGGTACATTAATTTTCTGTAGTTTGCTGTGTTCGACCTAGAGTATTGCTACGAAAATGACCCAAATATAGTCATGTTTGGAAAAGAGAAACGCTTAAATGACTAACTTGGTCTTTTTTGCGAAGTCTATTCTTCGGTGCTGTTTTTGATGCTGTTATCAGTTTTTGATGTGATCTCTGGAGGCAATTTCTGCGAAAGGCCCAGCCATTCTTATCTATGAGAGGTAATTAAGTTCGGGTCAATCTGATGTACTCTTCTAAACACCTTTGGATGCTGCCAAAAAAAAAAAAAATCGGACTCTTTTTTATTAATGAAATACGGATGACGCTGGAAATTTTTGGATCAAAAGGAATAAATGTGGGGACGCATTAATGGAGTTCAAGCCTTGGTGCCTTTGACCTTGACCCACTAATTCAGCTTTTTTTTTTTCATCTCTATCCTGAAGAATCCACGTCACTTGCACATTCTCGTTTCTACATATTCTCGTTTTTCACATTCTCGTTTTTACATATTCTCTGTTCTACATATTCTCGGCTCCAAGATTCTCGTTTCCATATATGCCCTCCACTTTTCTCTTTTTCTTCTTCTCCTGAAATATCCCGTTGTTCCTGACTCTTCTCATCAGCAGCATGCTCTTTTTTTCTCTGATTACGCGCAGAGTGCAAGCCGGCACAGCACAACCATACATATCACATCCGACTAAGTATGTTAATATTCTTCCACACAAGTTTTGAAATATCATCAGAAGCTATTACCCCATTGAGCTGAGAATGCAATGTATCCTTCTTTCTAAACCGAAAACATCCGCTACTACCACTTTTGTCTCGCACATTTAGAATGCACCCAGATGACTTCAATAGCACCCTAGAGACTTTCGCAGACTTCCTTACTGATAATCTCACTTCCGAAAACCCACTTCAGATTCACACCGCATTTGTCAAGCAACGGGGTGTCTATAAGTATTTTTATCTCCGGCTTCTTGTAGACGGGAAAAACAACGAGAAAAGTCAGGACGAAACCATTGAAATGACCGTCCTGTTTGACGTGTTTTATCAGGTACCAATACTTTTCTTCCGGATCAACGAAAGCGTGGATTTCGCCAATCAATACACGGGAGTTGACATTCATCCAATTTTGCAAACACCATACTTGGCTGTTCACGCGTGCGAGACGGAAAGTACAATGGTATCTACGGGATTGCAGGGTATAGAGTACCTAAAGTTGTGGTTTGCCATGCAGCTAACAATGGTGTTTCCACAATTAAATATGAGGGGCGGGCTGGGAATTCGACCAAAAGAGGGACAGCGAAAAATTTCAACAAAGTGCGAAAGGTAGAAGTGGATAACCTTATATATTTAGTATACTAGGTGCAGCTCAACACGACTAATGATACAGCCAACGACAGGAGCTTTCTGGATACCAGAACATTTCACGACACATCAGAACTACCAACAAGTATGTCGAATATCAACGGCAACCCTTCCAGCCATACCTCACTGAGTCCCTCATCAGCGTACTATATAGCAGGTGCTTGTTTTGCTTCCACAGTGAATGCTATATTTTGCCCGTTCCAGAAAACAACACCCACGATGTTTCAATGCATGCGACATTTATCTTTCCTAGGTTATCAGAATAGTCTCATTAATTTGTCTTTGTATGTAGAAAAGGATGTATGCAGTGGGAAGTTCTATGGAGAGGGCTTTTCGATGTTGAAAGACCGGCAGGGGTAGTCGTCTGTGTACATGCCGTGCTCTTGTTCGTGTAAAATCTTCCATTTGAATTTGTGCATCGAGGGTGCCACTACTGGCTCTCCCAGATGGCCCAAAACCTGGCCTTTGATCACACTCTTGTCCACACCCGTCAAGGTCGTGGCCAAGCTAACAGAGGCACCTTCGCTGAATGCAGCCAACTCCTTGGAGCCCTTTTCACCCACAGAAATCCGGGGGTTTTGTGCCGTGCCTAATGTTAATAATCCAGATACTTTCGTCTGGTCAAACCCATGCACTTGTGGGTGGTTGCGTCTGTAGTCACGCTTGTAGTAAGGGTTTCCTTTGATGTCTCCGGCAGGAATAGTCACAGGATCCTTGTAATTTTTGGCTTGTTGGATTCTGGCACCTGGAGGAATTGCTCTGAAATGGTTCACCAAAGGATTACCCGACGATCTGTTTGGAACAAGCACCAAAAATTGTCTGATTTTTTCCCAGATCCCCGTGGGCCTGGATGTGTACTTCTTCCATACTGGAACTGGACCGCCGCTCATTTCGAGAGACTTGAAGAAATAGCTTGATAGACACTGATGGATTTCAGAATTGATGCTCGCTGTGGTTAAATGGTGAGATTTGACGGTCGTTTCATTGGTTGCGCTGTGTGCAGGACGGCGAATCTCATACCAATTCCGGTTGAAAGTAGCCTTTTCGGTCAGTCTGCTGATTAGCCTTACGTGACAAAATACTAGCGTGTTGTGAGAAAAAATATATAATGCTTCAAAAATCTTGTATTGATGCTTAGCTTCACCAGTACTTCCTTCTCGTTCTTCTCGAAGAACGGGGTCCCAGCTAAAACACCACGAACCTTTAACACACCAGCACGCGCACTGCTAAAAACACGCTTCGCTTCACATCCCCACTCTCGTACACACCGCATCAATGCTGGCCAAACAATAAACGGCCCAACTTTCCGAAAATAATCACGCCGCAGAAAAAAAAACTCGCAATAAAGAGGAATATCGAGAACAAGCTCTCGGAATCGCCAGTGAACTTGCTTCCGCTTTGACCGTAGATCACAACTGAGCCAAAAAATGCAACAATAATAGACCCCACAAATCCATTTAGCGTACCGTCCAAAATTAACCACAAGCCCGGGTTGAGCAAAGTCCATGTCATCGCCATTTGGAGCGACGACTTCCATGCAATGTTCCGGATCGCATACGAAATGCCTAGGAACGCTATCAGCGATCGGATAATGTCACTAGTTATGTTGGCCCGATGCTTAGGGTCTGGATTCGACGACAACAATCTTTTCGTACACCACGAGGGCATAAAACGATCCAAAGCAGGCACAATGCTACTAAGTGCGAGCCCTTCTAGAAACAACGTCACCACATAGTCAATTGTGGCCAACGTTTCCAGTTTTTTCTCGGAAGAGAGCACTTTTGTGGGCTTGAAGCTGGCCATAAAGTGATTCAAGTAAGAATTGATTTCGGCGCCGTTTCCATCAACATGTGTCGTATGGATATTTCTCGTCACCTCGTTATAAGCGAGAGCAGCAGCAATAACAATGAAAAACCGTGAAACCTGCTGGAGTAGCGAGACTGGCTGATCCCGGCTATTTTGCAGTGTGTTTGTAGCCACCTCTGCCTTTGAAATTGGCTGGTTATCATTGGACTTTATGTGTAGCTGAGCCCCATCAATATATTCTTCAACCTCTTCATTCTCCAGGTTCAAGTTGGTCGTAGAAGAGTTATAGATGCCGTATAGAGAGGGCTTGGTCAAGTTCAAGACAGAGTCTGTTTTCTGCATCTTGGCGATTTAGCGAACTTAGCGACTTTAGCGAGTATAGACTGTTTGGAGATTTCAAGGACTAGGACGGCAAAACAGGCAATTGGCCAGCACTCCCTAGAAGAAAATCGGATGCAATAACACTGGTTTAAGATACTGCGAGGTTGTTCCAATGGTCGTGTAAACCCTTTGGGTAAAAGTCCGTTTTTTTAACGTGGAGGTGGTGACTTGAGGTTGTTGTGGGAAGCATGAAACCCGTTTAGAGCGTCGATCATTTTAGGCACGTCACGTGCGCGGGGCCACCGAAGTCGCACGGTCGTGAAGGCATTTTCTCTTTTTGGTTTTCGCCCCGTTGTCTTGTGCCTTCCCATCCGAGGCTTCCGAGACCCTGGCGGCCAGCGAGGTCGTTATGTTTGGAAAAGCTCATGGAAAGAGAGACAACGCACGTGTTTCCGCACGCGGTTGGGTTTCTGCGGGCTGAGCAGAGTCTTTGAAACTTTTTCGGATTTCCCTGATTTCCCTGATTTTCCTGAACTTCCTGGTTTTCCGAGGTTCCCTGAGTTTCCCGAATTTCCTGAATTTCCGAATTTTACCGAGGTTGCGAATTTCACTGTTTTCCCTGATTTCTCAATTTTCGGCGCTTTTAAACTGTTGCGTGATTTGTGGATTTTGGGCTCTGCCGAGCCTGAGTCTGGACTCGGTGTGATTAGCCCGCTGCCGCTTTTCGCAGCCACCGTCTTTTTTTCCTGAGCCTTCGTTCCGACCACTCCACTGGTCTTAATTGCCTCAACAATTGATCCAGTTATTAAAGACAAAGAGGCGTCTTCCAGACACGGCTTTGTTTTTAGAGCCACTTCTTTTAGAGCCAGCTTCAGTTTATTGAATTCCGGGATTTCAGTCTGTTTTTCTTTTTCTTTTTCCTCTTTTGTTAGTTTTGTCAGACTTATCACTTCTGTATTTTTGACATCCTTTTTAATATCTTCTCGCACATCACTCAACTGACTTTCCGGCGCACCAGCTGGAATACGTAGGCTATTCACCTCCAGCTTCCGTAAAGAAACACCCCTGATATTTGAGCTTTCAAGAATATGTTGGAAAGTCAAATCGGCCACAACTTTTCTTCGTGGAGAACTCAGCTCGTCGCCGATAAAGGTTCTTCCAGGAGAACTAGAAACGTAGTAGCGCACAGTGGAACGCATTTGGAACCCTCCACCAGCCGATGCGGATATCGATTCTTCGACTAGGGAAGGGCGGAGCGAGACCCGCGGGCTCTTTTTATGTGTTTCGCATGCATCCACAGTGACGATTTCAATGTCGTCGTTGTCTTCTGTGTCCTCTAGAGTGAGATCAACAACGTCCTTGTACGTGTTTGTGGGCTTTGCCGACGGCAAGTGATGGGTCTCAAGCTCATCTGAATCGACTTCCTCGACTTGCCGGACCGCTTCTTGGTCCCTAGAACACCATTTGGAGTCACGGAGTCGTCTTTCTGCGGCCTCTAACATTGCTTTTTTCAAGTCTCTGATCGCAGGTGCTTTGCCGCCAACTCTACGGGTCTCGGCTTTGTATTTGCCCTTTGAAAGCGCCTCAAGACGTTTTTGCCTTACTGATTGAGGTGTCGCCCAAGGCGGCTGGAATCCGGACCCTAGTGTATTTTCTTCACAAACATAGTCTTTTGCTGAAAACAGACCCGTTTCGTACTTTTTCCGGAGCTCGTCTAGCAAACCATAGAATTTGGCATCGTGCGGACCATGTACATTATGTGTGAGTTCGTGTAAAAGCGTGCCAATCAAGTCGCCCATGGGATAAAACGTGCGGTCATTGTGTGGAAGCCGAAGCCGAATTAAGATCTTCTGTCCACGATTAACATTGAGCCCTAGCAAAGATGCATTCTTTGGGTACATCTCACAAAGCGTGCCTACTTTGAATTTGTACTCGTGGATAAGTGGAGCCACGGCCCGGGCCATTTGGTGGAGCAAGTCCAAAGCATAGTCTTTATCGGGATACCTCTTTAATGAGGCGATCTTATCGATACGAGACACGGGAGAAGGCCGCAGCGGATCGCCTGCTTTGTTGGGTTTTCTTTGTTTGCCTTGAACTACCATTTTCTGAAATTCTGTTGCGCTTCAATAAGGGGTAGGGTGAAAAAAAATGTGTTGACAAACCTTATGGTGACCTGAGCTCGGACTCAAGCCTTAAATGCCATGAGTCGAGATGAACTGGCGTAGCAGCATACAAGTGGAGCAAAGACACCAGCAGACTATAAAAGCGACTGCTCCCTAAGAAGAATGAAGAAAAGGAAGAAAAAAAGAAAAGAAAAAAAAAAAAAAGTAAAATCCAGGGTACCAGTAAACGTGGTCTAGTCTCTGTAGTACTTATATTTTCTGGTCGGCCAGTATTATGCGTTGATAACGCGACTGCAGTGTTTTGGATGGAGGCGCAGATGTTTTATGGGCCTGCAGACATGATTTGAATTGGACTGAGTATATTTATCAAGGATATGGAACAATTGGGAAAAGAAGCGGAAATAGTGGGTGAGATCAACTGAGGGAAGTCGGATAGAGTCTAATGGGGAAAAAGCATGAAAACCAGAATAAAAAGAGAAACTTCTTAAAAATAAGTCCACAAATGTTAGGCTCAGAATAGACTCTATAGAGCACGCTGATACAGTTATTGGCACCCGTCATTCGAAAGCAGACTGCGCGACCGTCGATGAGATTCTCGATAAAAGGCAAAACGTGGGTTAATATAATTTCGATCGTTTTAAGTTTTATTTTAGATACTTTTCGTAATGGCCTTTTTGAGTTCTCTTTCGGTTTTTCCAATTGAACTGGATTTGGACTCCCTGCTGCAATGCCTGAAGCTAAACGGTTTTTCGGTGCTTGATTGACACGTGATGGTGCAAGCTTAAACATCAAGCATCCATCACTTGTGTACTGTAACTGTTAGTTTTTCCGCGTTAGAGGGCTGAACTATCTATAACCATTGATATAGTAGAGAGTACTGAACGGCCTGTCACTTGGTTCGCATCTATCATATCGTTGTCATAAAATCCAACAGTAACTCGATTAAGTATGTCCTTTTTGAACGGCGACGAATTCGCAGAGTATGGCGACGATATTAAAAATGCCTTCATGGAAAACTTGGCCAGGTTAACAACAGGACTTACTGACCCGTACTACGAAATTTCTGCTAGAGCAACGAGCTGCGTTGAATTATAAACATTTTGTGAGAACCCCATTGAAGATGCACAGCAAGATGTACATACCATCGAGGCGATCCGTAAGGCCATAATTTACGAACTTTCAACATCAAACATCCTTAACGCATTTCTTGCTGCAACCAGACCGGAGGTTTTCCAGAAACACTATCCAAATCTCACCGATAAACTGGACTTATTTCGTGCGAAAAGTCAGATGATTGCTTTGGCATTGCTCACAATCTACCCCTTCTTAACGAAACATGAACGTATCACACTAGCATTTGCGAGACAGCGGGACTTGGGTCACGTCCTTGGAGCATTCGTTGGATCGTCGGTTTAATTTAAAAAGTCCGTTCGCACCCACGTTTTTGAAGAAGCTCGGGCGATTATTACCTTGATTAAATATTGGAAAGGGTCTAATCCCATTGCTTTGCAGGGGATCATCAACGCTGCCAAAGCGTATACCGTGAAACATCAACAACACATGCCCGTGCTTGGCTTAGTTGAAAAAACTCGCGTTTATCATCGATAATTTTGCAGCCAACGGAGATAAGGGCATTGGTATTTGAATCACCAAAAGATTTCTTGACGCTTCAACCACACCGCCTTGTAGCATTGAAATCACCGAAGCGTTGCTCACAGAAAATTTTTCAAAAACGGACCCTGCCATCCGGACACGCAGGCGGGTTACAACCTCTCTTCTGGACAAACAATATACTAGATATCTTGCATTGATCAAAGACATGGGCTGCGAAGGATTTGATTTCTGGACTGTTTACACGAAACCTTCATCAAAAAAGAGTTATTGAGTTTCTAAAAGATCATCGTTTTGATGGTGAACTTGTTTTGGATGCCAGGTGCTCAAAAGTTGCGATTTCTTGAATTCGGACGCGAAACAAAACCATGCCACGATGCTGAACCTGCCACGGCCCTCATATGAAAAGACTGTGGCGCTAGCCCAAATGACTTCGTCGACATTGATGCATGAAGACTTTTCCACTCCATTTGCCAGGTACAGTGAAACCCCTCTAATGCGATAACGCCGGGTATTGAGATTAATAGTTGCTAACTATCGCTTATCGAATTGAAGGGGGTTCACTGTACGTAAACCGATGTCAAAACCGTCACGAAGTCTTCACCTGCAAATACAAGATTTTCGGCAGCCTCGCCTCTGTCCTGATGTCATCCAAGACTTTATTGTTTCAACGCACCTACAGTTTCTACGGCGTAAAGATTTTCAATATTGCGCCCCAAATCTTTACATTGGCTGTTTATAAGTCAACGATAAAATGCCACCGAAAAGGTGCAACTGTAAGAGTATTATGAACACTAAGAGTCAGAAGGACACTAAGAGTATTAAAACACTAACACAATTAAAACATCAAGAGTATTAAAAGCACCAGGATCAATTTCTGGTTGCAGATGACTCTCCTCTTAGCCAAGGCTATAAGTTCGAAAACATATTAAACAGAGAGTATAAGAGTATTATCAGCACGAAGAATGTCAGGACCATTAGAATATTAAATCATTGTCTGGCTTGAATCAATACATAGTAAATAGACCACAATGACCATGTACAACATTACCATATCACGTCTAATTACAAATCATCAGCCCAAACACTGGTCAGATCGAAACACATAAATACGTCTAGAATTAGTCCGTTAAGATTTATATATGTGTATATATGTATGTATATTTGTCATGCAAGGTATGCGCCCAGTCGCTCGGGATCTGGGGACGTGGCCAAGATCAGTCTACACAAACACACATCTACTGGCCAGTATAAGGCTTTGGACAGCATTTCAGGTGCTCTTGGATGTAGCTTTTCCCAGATTGCGCTGTCAATTACTAGAAATTCGTATGAAAGCCGAAGACGGCTTCAGTTCAAATAATCTTACTAATATGACCGGCAGAGTGACCTCGTGCGTCTTGATTTGGCTCGATATTGTGTCGTAGTTTCCAAAGACCTCGTCTTGTCTATCTTCAGTGAGCTGAGGAAACGACATTGTCAAAATGAACCATATAATTCTGAACATTGGCTCGTTCGCACCTCGAAGACAAGAAGTAACAAGAGGTGCATTGGGTCTGTAAGACGACGCGATGTAGACCCACAGGTAGTATGGCCTTGTTCACGAGCGTCACTTGAAACTTATCTAGAATGCTACACTTTTCAAAAGAGTGTTTTATTTTTAGACTTGAGTCCCCAGACCAGAAACTCTACCATTCACTGAAAGAAGAGTGGTCTACCTCAAACAGTGAAACGGTTACTTTTATCTCCAATCCTCTCAGAAATGATTCACTATATTATACATCTTTGAGTGCATTGGGCAGCCACATGAATTAAATGAGCTAAAACATAAAAGATGGATGATATGTCTTCAAAGATATTTCTGGCTGTTCAAAAAATGAGCGCAGATACCATTTCTTTGAACTTTTTCATATCCGTTATTTTTTCTGATTCACGCCACATTGACTCCATCCAGTATTTGGCTGCAAAATATCTTCTCAGCAGTCCCATTCATGCCTTTAAGGATTAATTCACGTTGTGCTATTACGACACGAGAACCCTTGCCTGCCGAAAAATTTTTCGAAGACTTCTACAGAGCTACGCCTTTACCTGCCTTAATCAAAGTTTGCACAATTATTTTATCTCTCATAATGCCGGTGAACCAAACCAACTCAGCACTGGTCTTCCCTTCGTTTTTTGCCTGCAAACAATTCATCCAAAAACTTCAGCATGAAGTCCCCTGGGCCATCGGATCTTTGCCCAGCACAAGAACCTGCCGCATTATAGAATTTCACCGCTTCTACCACCGCTCGCCACATGTCACACTTGTTGTAAGCAGCGCAGGCAACATAACACCCGATAGTACTGCCCAAAGCACATCCAGTACCAGTAATTGAGCCCATAATCGGGTTTCCACCCTCCACAATTTCAATTTGAGATGATACAGAATCTTTTCCGAACTCTGCAACGATGTTTCTTGCCCCGGACACCACCACTATGGCTCTGAATTCCTGTGATACCCTGAGAGCGATTTCAGTGGCTTGACCCTCGTCTAATTCTGCAGTGGAGTCCACACCTTGCATCGTAGCATTCAAGAACCGTGTTTCCGTCTCTTTTGAGGTTAACGTGAGTCTTTGGAGCGCCATAATCTCGCCCGTATTTCCCTTAATAACTGCAAATTGACCAGCATTCAATAACTCTTTGCAAGACTCGAGTCTAGCCCTGGAGGCACCAGCAGCAACCGGGTCAAATACTACAGGCTTTCCATGACTGTTGTATGTTTTTAAGCCGGCTGTAAATACTCCCATTAAGGCAGGTGTAGGTGTTCCCAAATTGATAACTAAACTGGCCGGAATATCCAAGGAAGCAAACTCATCGAACTCCTCGGGAAGCTCCGACATAATGGGAGAGCCCCCTACACTCAAAGTCACATTTGCACTGAAGTTCTTGACAACATTATTGGTGATATGGTGCACCAAAGGCTTTGCCTTGAAGGAGATGAGTTCAGCGTAATTTCTAATGAGTAAATCCGAAGGAAAAGGGGCATGATAATTCTTCAAAAGTTCTTTCGTAGCTTTTGCGGCGTCCTCAGAAGCCATAATACAAGAGACTATGGCAACACCATCAAGTTTCTGGTCAGGAATCTGACATTGGTACCTCACTTTGGCAACATTGGTTTGGTTGATGCCTCCGATTGCTACACAAGAGATTTTGCGGTCTGAATTTTCATTATGTTGCTTTAATACCCTAAGCATTTTTCTGTTGCCAATGGGGCCACTTACACTCTTGGTTTCCTTGGTGTTGGTCGGGTATAAGGTACCCAAACCCACATAATCAGCCACACCTTGAGAACATACCTCGCTCGTTTCGGACTCGGAAGCACACGAAACACCCAAAATCTTATCTGGGCCAATTAAACGACGGGCTTCTTCTGCAGGCATGTCGTCCTGGCCGACGTGTACCCCTTCAGCATTAACAGCCAAAGCAACATCGATTCGATCATTGATAATCAAAGGTATGCCTTTTGGACGAGTGATTTCGAGTACTTTTTTTGCTCTTTCAACGAAATCTCGAGTCAGAAGCGTCTTTTCCCGGAGCTGAACCATATTAACGCCATTTTCCACGGCACATTTGACCTGTGAAAGAAAAGTCGACGAATCTGGAATCATCGTAGAATCCGTGACGAGATAAATACTGTAATCTGGAGAGGATGACATTTTGAAGAGAAGTGGAAAAAAATGAGCTAGACCTGAATATTAACAGTCCGATTGAATTAGACTTCACACAGAAATCAAAAATTTATCATTATTTTCCGTTGGTTTGTCGATGCTTATATACTTGAAGGGCCCGTGAGTAGGAATATCTCGCAAAGTTAGGCCGCGTAAGCGCATACTGTACGCGATTATTTAAGCAGCGAGAGCGTGGGGTAACTATCAAATGATCTTTAGATTCGAGTCATCTTCACGTTTAGACAATACAGAAAACTTCTTGAACGTGAATTGGTCATATTCTCCATACAACTATTTACAGTGGGAGTAGCGGCCTCCGAATTAGTCCTTTGGGCCAATCATTTTCTCAGGCCGGACCCACTCGTCAAACTCTTCCGACGTCAACACACCCAACTCCAACGTGGACTCCTTCAAGGTCAAACCCTTCTTGTGAGCGTTCTTGGCAACCTTGGAAGCGGCGTCGTAGCCGATCTTAGGGTTCAACGCAGTCACCAACATCAATGACTCGTGCAACACCTTCTCAATCTTGTCTGTGTTGGCCTTAATACCGTCAACACAGTTAAGTCTGAAGGATCTGGAGCCATCAGCAATCAAGCGGATCGACAGCAACAAGTTGGAGATCATCACAGGCTTGAATACGTTCAACTCGAACTGGCCAGAAGCACCGGCAAAAGTGATGGCACTGTTGTTGCCCATAACTTGGCATGCAACCATGGTCAAAGCCTCGTTCTGGGTAGGATTGACCTTTCCGGGCATGATAGACGAGCCAGGTTCATTTTCAGGCAAAGACAACTCACCGTAGCCGCATCTTGGTCCGGAACCAAGGTATCTGATGTCATTGGCAATCTTATACAAGGACACAGCCACAGTGTTCAAGGCACCGGAAGCCTCGACAATGGCATCATGCGAAGCCAACGCCTCAAACTTGTTGGGGGCAGTTTTGAAAGGCAAGCCGGTCAACTTCGAAACCTCCTCGGCGATTCTGGAATCCCAGCCTTTTTTGGTGTTCAAACCAGTTCCAACCGCAGTACCACCCTGGGCCAAAAGCGACAAGCGGGGAAGCACAGCCTCGACACGAGCAATACCGTTGGTCACCTGTTGCACGTATCCGGAAAACTCCTGGCCCAAGGTCAATGGAGTGGCATCTTGCAAATGGGTTCTGCCAATCTTGATGATATCCTTGAACTCGTCAGCCTTCTTCTGCAAGCTGTCACGCAACGCAGCCAATTCCGGGATCAAGCTGCGCGAGATCTCCGTGACTGCAGCAATATGCATCACCGTGGGGAAGGTGTCGTTGGACAGCTGGGACATGTTACAGTGGTCGTTGGGGTGCACGGGTGTCTTGGATCCCAACTCTCCACCCAAGATCTCAATGGCCCGGTTGGAGATCACCTCGTTGGCGTTCATGTTAGACTGGGTACCGGAACCGGTCTGGAACACCACAAGCGGGAAGTGGTCATCCAACTTCCCCTCGGCCACCTCGGTAGCCGCTTGCTTGATAGCACCGGCAACTTTAGGGTCCAAGGCGCCGTAACTCTCGTTGACAATGGCAGCAGATTTCTTCAAAATCCCAAACGCATGCACCACAGGGAGCGGCATTCTGGCGGCAGCTCCACCAATGTCGAAGTTCTTCTTCGATCTCGCCGTCTGGGCACCGTAGTACTTGGAAGCATCGACCTCGATTTCGCCAAAGGCGTCGGTTTCAATTCTCGTGGCGCCGGCCATTCTGTGTGCACTCTTCGAAAAGCTCCGGGCAATGTTACTGACTACACCGTTGTTTCTCAACATGGAACTTGTGTGTCGTTGTGTGGTGTGGAAGAAGGAAAGGAAGAAGGAAAGGAAGAAAGAAGTGAGGGTGGAAACGAGGGTAGAAATGACGAGGTCCGTCGGCCCGGTTGGTGGAGGAGCGACCGCGTTTCTGGCGCCGGGCCTGGGTGTGTGCGCGGATCTGGCTCCGGTACCCGTGAAGCTCCGGGGCCGCTGATTGGTCCCGCAATACGGCGAGCGTGTGGAATGTGAAATGCGGGGCCAGTGGAGGCAGACGGAGGCTGCAAAATGAGTGGAGAAGGGTTAAAACGGTGGAAAAATGTGGAAAAATGTGGAAAAGTGTGCATGGGCAGTTTCAACCAGTATTGTGTCTTGGGCGGGCAATTACTTCTGTGAATGTTCTATGTTTTTTTTTTTTTTTTCTTGTCAATTTGTTCACAGTCTGTTTGATTGTAGTCAGTTTCAAAGTCTTTTTTTTTTTTTTTTTTTTTTTTTTATCTCTTTTTGGCGTGCCCAGGTAGATTGTTCACGAACCAGCTGTAGATAAATAGCTAAGTTTCAGGTTTGAGGCCTTTTATTTCCAAATTTAGGCAAATTGAATTGTTATGTCAAGATCATCAAGAAGAGTTTCTCTCTTCGGAGGCGGATGCCACAAGGGGGTGAGATTCTCGCGCCTCTTCTGAATCGAGAGATGAAGAAGATGCTCGGGGAGATAAACCCGATGGATCGATGACATGACAGTCACATTATAACTGAGTGTATGCAAGTTGGGTCATCCTTGCTGAAGTTCAGTGTGGGGTGAACCGCGGTTCGCCATCATAAGTAATGCACTCGGAAACTGTTGGAGGGGGTTTTTTTTTTCTATAGCTTTTTATAGTTTTTGGGGGAGGTAGACTGG
This sequence comes from Metschnikowia lunata, assembly GCA_030583235.1. Classification (NCBI taxonomy): domain Eukaryota; kingdom Fungi; phylum Ascomycota; class Pichiomycetes; order Serinales; family Metschnikowiaceae; genus Metschnikowia; species Metschnikowia lunata. The sequence goes on along the minus strand of JAJMHP010000038.1, from coordinate 16,301 downwards.
GCAGGCTCAGACCACGAATGCTTCCTCTCCAATCAGTTGCATCATGCAAAAAAAAAAAAAAAAAAAAAAAAAAAAAAAAAAGTTGTGGTTGTCAAAGAAAGCGAATACCAACAGAGGGTAAGAGAGGGTAATACATAGGGTAAAGCTCTAGTCAGGAAATCACTAAAACAGTGTAGCCTTCTAAATTTTATCTTTTTCGCAAAACGTGCGATTTCACTCTTACTGACGGGGTGATACACGTGCTTCGTGCTGACAGGAAGCATTTTCAAAAGCTTTGATGGTTATTTATATTGAAGTGTTAGATTTAGTTATTAATATAGCTCAAGCGTGTTACTTGATGGCTTGCGAGTGAATCACCTTGGATTCTTCATACTCTTCATCGCTCACTCCTAGTGCCTTCCAATATTAGAAGGAGATATCAAAAGAGAAGAGATACTGGTTTGGTTTTTCATTTTCGCCTCAGCTTTGTCCGAAGAGTGCTCTGGAATCAGTGTAACTTTCTACTTCAAGTTATACAAAGTTAAAAGTGTGCTATAATTCCGCCCACACTACTAATTTGACCAGGCTCAGGACATGTTTTCGAAGTTGATCGCCTGGCAGTCTTGGTGGCTGCAGAACCAAAATGCTTCAAGCAGACTTCTAACAAGTGTAGGCTTTCGGAAGAACTTCTTTTTTTATAACATGAAGTAGATTTTCTGTTATGCTGTCTGCAAGATGGCTCTTGTATGTTTACATAGATATGCTAGTCAAGTATGGGACTACCTGCTGGCGATATTGCAAATATTGAAAGTAGGAGAAGCTGAGGGGGTAAATGCAGGTTACTAATCGAACTAAAGCCTCTTTTTCCGGATCGAACGCCAATTGGCTCTTGTCATCAACTTTTTCACGCTTCCGATAAGTACACAACACGGTTGTGGTGCCCTTTCAAAAGTTACTTCTGCTGCATTTCTTGGTCTGCTTTTTGTTTCCCAAGACACTGAATCACGTAATTGATAAAGAAGCTCGTGTATAGCACAAGCCGCCCATCGTCAAAACACCATTCTCTTTAAACAACCAACACTTAACTTCAGTAGTTGCATCATGACAACCAGTCCATCATTCACGAAACTCGTCTAGTGTGGGCCATGGCCAAGTGGTACTGCTTTTCGGAAGCGATTGAGCGTGCTTGATGTGACGTTCACTGAACTCAACGGGAAGAGCTCGCAAAAGTAGCATCAAAGTAGTTCTAGAAGGAATAAACCGAACCAGTTCCCACCACCGCATTATGTCTGCTAACTCTGCAGTGTATTCTGCAGACTTGAGTGCATAAATATACACCTGCCACAACTTGTTTGAGGCAGCAACACCTACAAAGGTAGAATCTTTAGAAGTGCTGTTTTGAACGTACTGTTTGAATTCATGTACGGCCACCTGTGGCGCATACAACTTCCCCCACAAGAACGGCTGTCCGTTAGTCCGCTTGGTGCTAGCTCTTAAAAGAGCACTCAAGCACGATTCGTCGGGAACGTGGCCTTGTAATTCGCGTTGGTAAACCTGGTAAAGTTCTCCTGGTTTATGGTTAACTTCTCCGTTTAGCATCACACCAATGATGCTGATTGTTTTCCATTGAATCTGTCGGTAGAGGTAACGGGCACACTCAAGGTTGGAACTTTCACATATTAGCGTATCAAGGTAGGGTTTGTGCACGCTTTTCTCTTCACTGTAGCGATACAAAAGCGACATGTACTTGTTGAGTACAACGTTTTGGTATTTTTCGAACAATCCTGCGTTAAGTAGCAATTGAATGAAGTCCTCGATCCCGTTTATGCTCTCTATTGGCGCTAGCAAGATCAAAAGAATGCTTTTGGAGATGATGACTTGGTTTTTGCGTGCAAGCAACTCGGAAAGAAGCTTGTGACTGCGTGTCTCTGTTAGAAGATGTAACTGGTGGAGTTTCTTTGTAAGCATAAGCCACAAAGTTGCCGAATTGGGGTGCTGCAGAACTGCAACATTGAAATGATGAAGGAGCTCTTCTGGGGTTTGTGAAAGGTATATTTTTGCACTGAATATGACATCCGACTGGTGTGGGTAATGTGATTGAGTGATTTGCAACAACTTCTGCGCCTTTTCCGGTCCCTCGTGCGAAATTAGGAGCGTGATGCCCACGTAGCCCTTTTCCAGTAATTTAGAGTGGCCCAAGTACTCGGCGAGAACTTTCTGAGCCTTGATCACGGGCATAGGTGAGGCAAAAGAAAGAGAGCCGTTTTGAATGAATGTGAGGGCTAATAAATAGATGACGGAGTTGATAAACTCATCGGTCATAACGTGAAATTGGTACCCCGTCTTCGTAGAGATGAGACTCTTCAAGGAGTGGTCGAGAAAGGCCTCGAGTTTACGTGGATCGAACTGGACCGTATAGAAAGTTAGGTTCTCGATAATGCTAGCAACATGGGTCTTTTTGGCATGGTTTTCCTGTGCGATCACGTCAATGAAGGTGTGCCAGAGATCAAGCTGAAGCTCCAACTCGTCCACGCTCAAAGGAGTCCGAAGTAGAATGTCTGAGGCCACAGCTGCTGGAATATATGTCAAATTAGAAAGCTCAGCACAAGCATCGGTTATTCGCGGGGCCAGAAGCGACTTGAGCCATGGAACTAACGTGTTTACCAGTGTTACTGTGGGACACCCCAATGCTGTGCACTTTAGTGCTAGAAGTAAGATTTCCCGTTGCTTAGACAGGATATCAAATGCAAGTGTTTTGGCCAAGTGATCGACATCTTGGTGGGTGAATACCGGCCGGTTTTTCCCAGAATCTCGCTGCCGTTTTGTTAAGTGAGAGTAAAGAAAGCTGAGGTGTCTAATCTGGGATTCTAGCCAGCTGCGGTCATGTTCGTCCGAGTGCAAACAGGCCGAGATGTGAAACAATGCTACCTCTAGAATGGCAGGTTCTTTATACAGCAGAGGAAGTCCATTTTCTCGCAAAATCGTCTGGTCTAGTTTGCGTTCTTGTTTGCGGCGGAGCCAGAGAAGAAAGTGCTGCACACTGGGCTTCAATTTAAGAACCGAGTGTGGTTTTCGATGGACCCTAGTTTCTCTCTCTATGCTAGCATAAGCACTGCGGTGGGTGCGGTCGGCCAACCGGCGATATATAAGTCCATGGTCGATGCTGTAGCACTGCCGACAGCTCGGAAAAAACGGTCGTGGTCTGAACTTGAAGACGCTTCCAGCAAACATGCAAGACCCGGGCCATCAAGACTGTGTGCAACTGTGAAAAATTCGTAGTAGTTGGTAGAGATCTGGGTTTCGGTATCGGAGCTGAATTGTTCTGGTTATATACCGGACCAACTGTCATCTTTTTAGTGGGGGTCTACCTATTCGCCTTTTGGGTCATATTTTTGCATCCCGGGTGATTTTACTCTTCTCATACTTAACTAGAGTCTATTAGGAACAAAAAAGTTTTATTTTATCAGGGTTTGTGCTCCAATAAAGTTCATCATTAAGCTTAGAAGCTGCTCTGGAAGAAGCTGCAGACAGAGTGCTCTCATACAAGCATAGATGATGAACAGGTCGGTATTGAAGCAGACATGAGAGCGTTCATAAACCCACACAAAGCAAGGAGTGTGGCAATAGAATCTTCTGGAATCATTTGTATTGAAGAAGTGCAGAAGACTTTCACTAAGAATCTTTAAAATTCTATGCAAGATCATTCAATGCGAACGGCTGAATGCTTGCCTGCAAACATGAGAGGGAACGAAAATTCCTCGCCCCTGTAGTGTAGCTTAGTTTTTGGAGGGTTTTCATCTCAAACCCCGCTCCATAAGCATATTCTTTACCTTTTCATCGTTAATCTACTTCATTTCTTACACTGATATTTGTCTCTTTAACAATTCTTTGATGAAGGACAGCAGTTAATGTCGAGTCCTCTAGGTTGCAAAACTTGGGGCCTCTCATTGTTCAGGCTCAGTTAAAAAATTCCACAATCTAACAAAAACATACAATTGTATTGTTCTGGATAAGTAGAAAAGGCTATCAAGTACTTCCCAAGGTTTCAAGCAACAAAAGAAGGCAATCAGTATCTAATTTGTGTTGGTATTTGTTTTTTATCGGACGTTCAAAAAATATGAAATTGATTATGTTACCAATTCCCAGGCAAACAGAGCAAACTTGAACGCGTCTTTATAACTGACCGCGCTACTTTTGCATTTAACTAGCGTGAAAGATACTGTGAAAGCTTAATTGCGAAACTTGCTTTTACCACAGGCCAGCAAAAGTGGAAGACCCAACAGTTCGAGTATATCTAGAAAATTCCACAAGTTCTTGACTTTATTCCTCTCTCTCCTAAATCTGTCACATTTCACTTTTATGTTTGACAATGTCATTGAATCAGACGCACCGACAATTAGTTAGAGAAAGCCTACGAGGGAACAATATAGATAATGGTTCTGGGCGACGAAAAAGACGGAAAACAGTTGCAAAGCAACCTGAGGAGCCCATAGAGGTCGACTCGCCAAGTACAGACGATTTTGACGACATTGACCTTGAAGACGTGGACCTAGATGCGTTGGCTGCTGATGACGGTGGTTTAGGTGATAGGAACATACCAAAAAGTAGCCATCAGAACCGAAACTCTTCTTCTGATAGACAAGCCTTTGAAAGTCCCGTCCCGGAGTCGGGTCTGGAGTTTGATTCCGACGATTTTGATGACTTGGAGGATGTAGATATCGATGGCTTTGATTTGGGCACGGGTCCAAGGGCAAACGATAACGAAACATTGACATTTTCGATTAAGAACACCGATGACCTGGAAAAAACAGCACAGAAAAAGCGTACATTTGTGCCAATCCTGAAAAATGAGCGCAGATCTCGCAAATTTGTGCATAAAGCCATGCTTTTATCCATGGTATGCCACGGCGCAATCAGGAACCGATGGTGTAGCGACCCAAGGTTATTGGGCCAGCTCCAGAAGATTGTTTCTCAAGAAATTGCTGATTTGTTCGCTCAAGACACGGCGGATGTGTTAAGTTATGTGAAACTGAAGCGTTTCATCGATGGGTTGCGTAAACTCATGGCCATATTCTCCAAAAAGTTCAAGGTTTCGTCCCCTGGCATACAGAGACACGACTGGGGCTACGATCAAATTAAAGAGGAGGATAGGGCCAAGAAAGTGCCGTTTGACACATTTGTGAAATCCGTGAAGGGTCTACGAGGAACTCGAGATATAGGCGCCCAAGCATTTGTGGCATTTTTACGGTCCATCAACGTGGATGCCCGCTTGATTTTTTCCGTCCAGGTGCCAGATTTCAGGTCGATCCGTCCTGTGAAGGGTACTACTGAGGAGAAGAATGATGATACCTCCAGACAAAAAGCGAAGAGAGGCTCCTCCAAACCAAGGTCCGAGTTTGATCCAGTGTTCATTCCCAATGCAAAGCAAAATGTTCTCTCTGAGATCCGTTCACGGCGAAAAAACGCTGAAAAGGCAAGGCAGCAGCTTCAAAAACAGCAAACCAGTTCTAATTTTCCCGTATTCTGGTGTGAGGTGTGGAACAAGTACTCTAAGAAGTGGGTGACAGTCGATCCCATTGTTTTCAAGGTTGTGGAAGTTGTACCCATGCGCCGAAAGAGTAAGTTTGACGCTCCTGGATCTGACGAGACTCATCAGACGTGGTATGTCATGGCTTATGACAGATACGGAACAGTGAAAGACGTGACTCGAAGATACACACAATACTACAACGCCAAAACCGTGAAAAAACGCGTTGGTTTCGGCTCAGACAAGGAAGAGCACTGGTACAAGCGGATATTAAGAGCAGCAAGTCGACTGAAGCCAGTAATAACTGAGGCAGAGGCTTACGAACTCAAGGAGCTTTACGATAGGCACATTTGTGAGGGCACCCCCAACAATATGGCAGATTTCAAGAACCACCCAGTTTATGCATTGGAGCCCCAACTCAGACAGGACGAGATTATTTATCCCAATGACGAGACGAGCAAATGTGGCACGTTCCGGTCCTCGAATAAAAGCAGTATTATTCCGGTCTACAAACGAGCGTGTGTTTACCGACTCAAGACCCCGAAAGCCTGGCACATGCTAGGGAGAGTGTTGAAGGTAGGAGCACAACCATTAAAGATGAAAAAAGCCAATGTGCAGTTTCTAGATGATGACGCAGACGACGATGGGCAAGTCAGACTTTACGCCGAGTTCCAGACCCAGTTATATAAGCCGCCTCCCATTGTCGACGGGAAAATCACAAAAAATGCCTATGGAAATGTCGAGATTTTCACGCCAACCATGGTTCCGGAAAACGGATATTTGGTGCCAGTGTCAGACGACGTTTCCATGAAAATGCTCGAAACAGCAGCTAGATGGCACTTGAATATAGACTATGCCAAAGCCATTGTGTCATTTGAATTTGGAAAGGGCCAGCAAACGAAACGAGCTCCCACGGCGAAGGAAGGGGGAATTCTCATTGATGCACAATATAAAGAAGGAATGCTAGCTGTGTTGGAAGGGTTGAAGGAGCATCAGGAACAGGAACGAAGAGAGAACGTCGAGCTCAATGCTTTGCGCAGCTGGAATTTCTTCTTGAAAAAATTACAAGTCATCAAGCGGTTGGATAGAAGCCATGGCAAATTGGCCACGGAAGATAATTGGCTCGAACCGCAGGAGTCTGTGAAAAGAGCAGATGAGGACGAGGAAGATGATGGGTATTACAGTGTTGGCAGCGAAGATGAGATTTCGGGAAATGAGGATAACGATGGGGGTTTTTTCATGGAGCATGACGATACAGGAAACGATGAAAATATGGGTGATTACGAAGGCGGCTTTCTTCCAGAGGAAAGTTTGGCCGATCAAGCAGAAACTCACTCAAATTCCGACATTGAAGGAGGGTTTCTCGTGGAGTCGAACGGAATTGAAATGGGTGCGAAAGAAGGCTCTAAAGAGGAACCACCAGTTTTCCCTCCTTCGCGGGCGTTACGAGCCACACGAGCAACGCGAGCAAGACTGCGCAAAGCACGCGAATATGGAAATTCAGACACCAGAAATGAATACGATCGCACCGAGGCTGCAAAGTCCTCGGAGTCTAGAGCCGAGAACAGGATCATCGAGATAGCAAGCTCAGATGAGGAAAACGAAGAAGAAGAAGAAGAAGAAGAAGAAGAAGAAGAAGAAGAAGAAGAAGAAGAAGAAGAAGAAGAAGAAGCTTTGGGAATCGAATACAGTGAGTGAGGAAGTACTGCTCATTGAGCACTGCGAGGGCAATTCGGGTTGGTTAATTTGGGTTGGTTAATTTGGGTTGGCTAATTTAGGCTGGCTTTCGCAGCCGCGCAGCGATAGCAATGCACAGACAAAGCACGAGCCAATAGAAAGAGCAGAAGGAATAAAAAAGGATGGCCATATACTCTTCCATAATCTATCAGGCCAGGTTCCTTTAAGGATCAAAAAGTTAAACTTCCCGTTGATTGCTGAAAACTTTCCCTTGATTTTTGAAAACTTACCTCATTCGGAATGATCGCCCCATTTTGTCTCCTCCATCTTGTCGCACTACGAACAATAAGTGGCCAGAGATCTTTCCACTGCTGCCTTGTCTGAAAAGCTTCCCTTGTGCGGCGCATGCATGGGATCGCGCAACGCGCGGAATTATCGTTCTGATCGGACATTTCTCACACACACCTGAAAAAGAGAATAAATATGGTGAGGGCTCATTATTGAGCCAAACAAGCGTGGCTTTAAAGTTGTCGTCTTTGTGATCGCATTTTACGTTTTTGCTAAAAAATTAGCTATGGCCAATGAGGTTGCAGTTAATGTGCTAGGTACAATTGGAACCATTCTCTGGTGCATCCAGTTGATTCCACAAATCATCCGAAACTATCGGGCCAAAGATTGCACGGGACTTCCGCCACTGATGATGTTTCTCTGGGCTGCCAGCGGTATACCTTTCTCGATATACTTCTTTGGCATTGATGGGTCGATCCCGCTACGCATCCAGCCCCAGCTATTCACATTCTTTTGCATAATCTCGTGGGCCCAGACACTATATTACCCACCAACTAGCATGCAATGGAAAAAATTCTCGCTCATAGTCGGGATTTTTGTTGTTTGTGCCGTTGGATTGGAAGTGGGACTCATTCTTTGGCTTCGCCCGCTAAATCGGAACAACATCACATGGCCAATGTTGGTGGTAGGCATTGTTGCGTCTATATTGCTAGCGGTGGGCCTAGTGCCTCCATATTTCGAAATAGCAAAGAGAAAAGGGCGTGTGGTGGGCATAAACTTCTTCTTTTTGGGCATGGATTCTGCCGGTGCACTCTTCTCCTTGTTGAGTATCGTGGTGGGAGAAATGGACATCATGAGTATTGTCTTATACGCAATCGTACTTGCGATGGAAATAGGTATTTTTGCTTGCTTCTTCGTGTGGTACTTTACTGGAGGCAAGGCCGTGCTTCGGGAAGAAAAGGAGACGAAGAGGTTGAAGAGGGACCAAGTTGATACCGCGTCAAAAACACTGGGCTCTGATACCTCAGTTATATCGCAAGCACAAAGAAACTGTTGTAGGGGCATGGAGACAGAGACACTTATGCCAGTGACTTGTGCCGTGTAGTGAGTCAGGATAATGCGTGACGCCTAACTGATGAAGAGTTTCAGAAATGGCTGGATTAGTATATCAACATGTCCAAGGCTGGACCAGGAGCAAAATTTACTTGATTCCTTGCTTCACGACTATTGATTCATCCAATATGCTGCAGGTTAGTGAACTGGATGATCAAAAGAATCGCACCTACTACGTTGTTACAGACCTCTCCAAAATTAAAACTGTCTCTACGATAGGTCTCCTAAACAATATGCCTGAGTGTGAATGCGATGTCTTCAGAATTAAACAATTGCTGGTCGATGATTTGACCCATTACACATGGACTGATGTAAATGGAAATGTGGACATTACCAATAAACAAGGCATACTAATGTAAATAACTTGTAGTGTTTCCGAAACCGAGGCATAATTTTAGTGGAAGCGTGTCGAAGAATTGGTGACCCACACTGAATTCTCGCCAATTATACACACCTATTGTGCCGTTGAAGCACTGGTAAAGGAACCGGAAGTTTCAGGAGAGTGGAACCCTACACCAACTGATACCTGTGAACTTACAGATACGAGATTAATTAGTATAAAACTACACGGTAAGTTCGAGAAATAATGCAAACTTCTAACATAATATAACCCTCTTGAATGACATTGTTCTGTTCACTCATGTCTCTCGCACTCTTCGAACGCACTCTGCGAGTCCGCCTCATACGCGAGCGACCCTACATCAGCGACTCTCAAACCTACGATAATGCCAGACTAACCCACGGACTTCAGTGGAACCGCACCGGAAAAATAAATGGACCAACACCTCTTTTTTTATCTCGCCCAAGTCTTTAATTCTCTCCCATTTGTGCAATACAGATTGTCATTGTAATTTCCAATCATACGCCCTTGACATGGTATGTACTCCTTTCAACACTGTCTTCCGAATGCTTCAAATCCCTTCTATACTAACCTTAGTCTGCTTTTTCGCCTTTGAACTTAGTCGAGGACAAGTCGGCGCTGAAGAAGGACCTAGAAGAAGAACATACGCGGGAGCTTGAGATTCAGAATGCGTACAAAATGTACCATGAAGCCATCTCGTTGCAAAGCCAGAAACGTTGGAGAGAGGCGTATGTGAAGTTCAAAGAACTAGCCACGTCTTCTGTAGTTGTGAACCACTTTTACGAAGAAGCCTCGTTCATCAAGGGCCTTCAGAATGGGCGCGGCAACCTCCAGCCAGACGAGCTCAGTTTCATACCTCAGAATGTGAAGAAGTTACGGTTTTTGTTCTTCCGCAACCGCAGTTTTCTCCACTTCACCATTCTCAAAACAGGAGGGGACACTTTCAAAGAGATTCTACATACCGAACGACTGACAGAGCCGGATTTGGCCTCTTTTGATCTTGAAAAGGATCTTTTCTACACCATGCTAGATGGTTTTGTCAACTGTCTTCTCTACGACGAGGCAGACGAGTCCCTACTAAGAGTGTTGTTTGATTTGTACATGTTTCTAGACGTACAGCGACTCGCTAAGTTCACTCTAGAGTACTGTCTCTCTTACCCTCTTGAAAGCGAGGATACAAACGGCATAGATTGTTTGCATGACTGGGCAAAGCCGAAATGGGACAAGTACAAATCAGGCTGGATTCATAAAGAAGCCGAAGTGAAGACCCTTACTAAGAAATTATCTTTCTTGGCCCATTTGAAGGAGGACTTCGTTGCCCAAATTACAGAACGGATGAAATTCACCCAGCTCAAAGTCCTGCTAAAGCCCGATTCCTCATGGCTTAATGTGATCTGCAGCATAAACAATGCCTTGAAAGAAAACCAAGATAAGGAGCGGCTACAAGATTTCCAGAAAGTGGCGTTGAAGCATTTCGACCCATACCTAGTATCGGAAGGTCCTTTCGACGATATTTCTTTCCTTATGATCGACCAAGAACCAGAAAAGCTAGAAAAGCCAGATGTTGAGATGGAGGTGATTGAGGTAGTCTCGTCCTCCGCTGACGCATTCGAAGATGCTGTGAAAGACAATGAAACACATCAACTGCAATCGAATATGGATAACTTGACATCCGGTGGACCTCCAGAGAAATCGTCAATGAGACTTTCAAAAAGGTTAAACCCAGGAGACCTGGCTCCAATTTATGCCGACGATATTCAGTTGATACGACGGTACTTCATTGAGACCGAGTACTTTTTTAACCATCTCAACGGTTCCTTCAAGGGCATATTCACCATCGACTACCCCGTTTTGAACGATATAGTGAGCCACATTGTGAGCTCAGAGTCCGAGTCAATGGAGCCGCAGTATCTCCACGATTTCTTGAAAACACTCAACGAATGGAAGACTTCTTCCTACGATCCCATACTATTTCCAGAGAAAAACAAGGACAATAAGCGCAAGGGCCAGAGTGACAAGATCCGGCTCATTGAAGTCTTGACCAATTTTGGAAACCAGTTTAGTGACTCAAAGAAACATATCTCGTTGCTCGATGAAACAGAATCCTCAGAGTTGGTGGCTCATTTTATCTCAAAAGAGCTTTCGGGTAACATGCATGTAAATGAGGCAAAGCTTAGCATTTTACGCCATCTCATGTCTAAGATTACATCCACTGTTTGGAATGAACAGCTTCTTGAAGCCGTATCTGAATGGGCTCTACAGTTGGAAGCGTCCATTTTGGAGACTTGTACTCGTTCCTTTGACCAGTCGTGTGAGTCTTTAGATTTCAAACTTTATGTGGGAATCTATGAGATTCTTGTGGACACTTACATAACCACAAAGGAGAAGCTCGAAAGCTCATTGGAGTCCGGGGCACATACGCACTTTGCTAAATCTGTGAAGGCCACCTACAATGCCAATGCATTTGAGCTTTTGCGACTCAAGGCTCGAATTGAAAAATGGGCGACATTTTTCGAAACTGCGTTTTCGAGCACATTTCTGTGTCTGAAGAGGTTGGTTTCAAATAAGGAGTTGGTTGTTCGCTTCTACTGGGCTTCCAACTATTTTGTGGCTGCGCAAAGCTTTACTTGGAGGGAAAAGAAGTTCGTCGTTGTGCACTTGAACAAGTTAGCACAGATCATGGAAGGTCTGCCAAGCAAGATAGAACTACTGATAAGCTATCCAAATTATAAGAAGATTGGCGAGTTTTCTCTCGATGGTCTATACAGGCGACTCTCAACTGCTTCGATTCTCTCAATCTTTTCAAAGATTTTGGACCAAAGTGACTCGGAAACTGTCAGTACGAATGAAACGATCTCTTTACTTGAAAGTATTTTGTTTAAGGAGGAAACAATTGCCAATGAAGGTGAAGACTCTGGTGAAGGTGTGAACAGCGAGAGAGAAACTGGATCGTTAGTGACCTCCGTGATTAACGGTCTTGCAATTTTAGATAAGCTGTCGCTCTCGAGCGTCAAAGAGTTCTTTTACGAATGTCCCGTGGATTTGAAACTCAGTTTATGGAATATTTTATTCCTGTACTACCAAAAAGACTCCTACTTCAACTTTCAGAAAGGTCTTGAGCACTACTTGCAATTTATTCTTGAGTTCTTGCGTACCTCTCCGTACACAAGCTTTCAGGGTGATAAAAACACACTTTTCCTCACCTTATTGGCCTCTTATCGGAGTCAACTCAGTGTGTTTTTGAGCTACTTGTCTGAAAATAAGTGGCAGCTTCCCTCCAACTCGATAGGTGTGCGCCAATTGTCCGACTTCTCAAGAATATTTGAGATTTGCTATATTTTCAGTCTTCATGAAGAAGCAGCCTTTTACACCAGTCGGAAAGTGTCTGTGTCGACAAAGTCTGAGGCGTCTTTTGAGTACTTCAAAGACTTTTTCATAGACTCAGTTACTATTCTTCTGGCCTACTGTTTCAATTATATCATGGCCCTGGACGCCGATAATAAGGACATATTGGTTAGTAACTTCTTGTCTCTGGTGCATCATCAGCTTGGGTTGCGCCATCTATGTGACTGTTCCAAGGGTATTTTCCTCAAGTTTGCGGAAGACTCTTTGGTGACTTTATCGAGGATTCCTGAAATGGATCTCACCCAGATTATGGCCTGCAGGTACCACTATAAGGTGAAATTATATGGCCAGTTTCCCACCGATCATTATACAGTGAAAAGTGCCGAGCTCAACAAGAGAAGTGCCGAGGAACTTGCAGTGTTTATTCTTCCACTTTGCTTCCAAACGAACCCTCTCACACATACCCCTCGAAACGACCTAAAACAGGTGGTTGATGACCTTTATGAAATCATTGGGGACCCGGATGTCGACAGTGATCAGGCGTTGAGCGCAAATATGGTGGTCATTGAAAATTTCATTTCACAGACGTCTGTTGATGCTAGATATGTTAAGGAGGCCTTTTATGGCTTACAAGCACTTGAATTGAAGCCACCACAAATTCCCAACAAGGTTGCTCTGAAAGGGTTGTACTTTCTTGAAGCAGTGCTAATGTTCAACTCATACAAGATCCGAAAAAAGTCCGCACAAAGTCGAACGGTGGAATTGGAGAGGATAATCACAATTCTTTCGTATGATCTCGTGTATAGAAGCGAACGAGTAGAGAGCTGGATTCTTCTAGGTCAAGCGTATGGGTATATTGTGGAAGATGACTTGATCTGGACGTCGGACAAAATCAACACTATAGAAAGGAAGATACCCACAGCCAATCTCCAGCGCAAATCTCTTGTGTGTTACTTAATGGCAGTTAGTTTGATGGCCCGCAAAAACAGCACGGATGTGCAAGCATTAAAGGCTGTGACGAACGTTCTCATGAATAGTTTTGCTAAAGAGCTCTACAGTGCCTCGAGAAATCCCATGAACATGCTTGCTTTCCAGGTATACGACCGTTCTAAGTTCGTCAGAAAAAAGGACCAGACAGTTTTTATGAACATGAGCGACAAACCAGGCATTTCACAAAAGTTCTGTCTTGCGCTAATGAATAAATGCTTGGATCTTGCCGTGAAGGCATGTCCAGATGACTGGAACTCGCTTTATTACTTGGCAAAAGTTAAAGATAAGTTGGGGGTTGCTGCCACAGAAGTGCTTGATGTCTTGGCCCGTTCCAGCGCTGCTGCCAAAATACAGAGCGTCTTAAGCGATCCTATACTTGAGCCCGTGTACAAGTACTTGAGCATTCTATACAAGAAGGTGAAACATAATAAAATCAGTGTTGAGGAAGGTGTGAAATATATCCGCATGGACTCAACTTTGACAACAATGTTTGAAGCTGAGGCGAATACTCAAACAGAATTCTTTCTGAAAATTATGGTTTGCTTGAAGAAAATTATGCTCTTGGATAAACGAGGCTGGTACCATAAACCTTGCTATCTTCAGGCAGTGATTGCGTTCACTGAGTTCAACAACCTGAAGGAAGCCAAAGACATTTTGTCCAAATTCTTCACCCTCCGCTCGAACAACAAGACATATCTTCAGTTGTGGAAACCGGAAAACGAACGACCAGGCAAACATTTTGTGTACATGTTTCAGTACACTAGCTTTTACATCATGTTGCTAAGCTACGCACAAGATCTCACGTCCTTGCTGCTCATGTACCCCAAGCTAAGGAGAGCCAACTCCACAACAACCCTGCTTCTGCTTGTTTGGGAGCAGTTGTGTACTGCGGTCTGTACCATTATCAGGAAGATACTTAATATCGACTCGTTTTTCGTGCGGGTATTTTTGGAATCATTAACGCATGCCACGTTTCTTGCCCAGGCTCGGAAAGTGACTGAATTGGTGCAGACTGAAACTCCGTCGTATGAGATGCAGAAGTTTTTTTGTCTTCTTAATGTTGTCACTGACATCCGGAAGTTGAACAATGGATTTGGGCCCACAGCGTTGATCGACTACACTTTTGCGGGGATTTTCATCCACATCTTCAGAGAGCATTTGTTGACCAGGAAAGATATGAGTGAAATGGTGGTCCCAGATTCGCCCAATGGAAAAGCGAAAAAGCTAGCGAAACGTGATCTTTTCCCTTTTGCCGTGGATATCGCCAGCAAGTGCAAGCGTTCAACCGAAGCATACTTAAAGGCCAATCCGGATACTCTCAACACTTACGTAACTAATTTTGAGCGAGAGGCTGAAATCATGAAACAGAAGATTGTCCAAGAAGAAACGAAAAAGCTGCAAGCACTGAACTTGAAGTTTCTGCGTCTTTTTGCTGAACAGATTTTGTTGAAGAACCAACGAAAGGCCATGATTGAGATGTTGAACCATACAATTCCTTCTGAATATGCTCGCTCCATAACCTCTGCTGTCAGCTTTAACTCGGGCCCAAGCCCAGAAATTACCATGAACATGTGTGGACCTGAAGCTCTTGCGGCTTCTTTCAATGAATCAAGACGACACGCAAGGGTGTTGGAAATGCAGAGGGCGACTCCGGACCCGTTCATTCAGCATCCGCATTCTAGATCTATTGGGGAGAAATCTTCCCCCTCCGAAACCGGTAATCAGTCTTCGGCTAGGAGGAACGTATACCAGACTAAGGATTTGGAGGTGCCACGGATTAGAGGACAGCCTTTTAATACGGGTCTTGGTGTATTTCGTATGGCGTCTGTCCAGCCCAAGACGTTTGAGATAATTCAGGACGCATACATCCAAACAGCTCAGATAAGTAGTGACGCTATGGGGCAAGCTAGTATTCCAAGCGTTCAACAAGGATTCGAAATTGAGTATGCCCCTTTCAGGGGCACCGAAGACGACCCTGTGGAAATTGAAAGCGATCAATCGGCGAAGGAGATCAAGCGAAGACTAGATTCGGAACCAGGGGAAAAGCTGACTTCGAAGAGAGCCCGTGAACAATGAATATAGGTGTATTGGAGTAGAAAATGTACGAATACACGAATTTAATTATTAATTATATAATTTTGTCAGGGTTCTTATATCTTAACTATGTATTAATTGAGATCTTCTAGTAAAACCAGTCTTGCTTTCCAACACTTAGGGTGGGAAAGCTGGTGGTTATGTAGTTAGAGCCGACTCGGGGTAGGCTCACTCGGTAGGAAGTAATGCCAAGTGTGCAACAACATTATTACGCAGATTATCATTGTAAGGCAGTTAACTGCAACTTGCCTAAATGATACACCTCGCAAAATTACGAATTTGCACTTCAGTGAAACGAGGGCTGACCAGAAAAAAAGAGTGCTCCACGGCAGGTTCGAACTGTCGACCTTCAGATTTCACAACGTGGTTATGAGACTGACGCTCTGCCAACTGAGCTAGTGAAGCCAACTGGCTGGAAAATAAAAATAGCATGTTTATGATTCTCAGGCTGCGGCCTTTCACTGAATGTGATTGAATCATGTAGCAAGAAAATAAAATGAAAGCACATCCAGAATTCTGCAATATGATTTTTTTTCCAAAAAAAAAAAACTGCAAGGCCATAGGGCTGCTGTCTTACTTTACACGTTAACTTCTACCCAGGATTGGTACACAAAATACCTTAAAGCGAAGCTTCTTCATCACATGACACGAATTCTTCTTGATAGCCAGTGGGTTCCAGAAGTAAGAGTGGGGGGACTCAGCTGGACGGACTTCCTTCTTGAGCGAATAGGCAAATTTTTCAAAAACCTCGATTGGACCTTCAACCCTAATGAGTGTGCATACTTGGAGGCCTGGAAGAAGGTGGTAGTGCGGACGAGAGAATTCATACCGCCTTCTCCGGTCTACAGGTTAGAGCCACAGCAGTTAGATCGTTATGTTACCCATCTGGTCATTCTTCTGAATGAACCAGGACTCTTCCATTTGAAA
>JAJMHP010000037.1:108103-154707 GCA_030583235.1 Metschnikowia lunata | reverse complement strand
TCAGAACAGGTACTTTGCGCGTTCACCAGAGGAAATATTTTCAAACAAGAATTGCACAAACAAAAGGAAGCAATGACTGAACTTAAGAAAAAGAAGTCAAGATCGAAAAGAAAGTACCTCAAGGAATGTGATTTATCTGTCGAGGACGTGGAGCAGATCTCGTTACCCCCTACAGAAGCGTTAGAATTCAATCTCAACACTCACCGGTACGTAAAAAGCTGAAAAGGCTTTGTGGAAAATGCAGATTGCCAGGCCATAGAATTGAAACGTGTACGAAAAAAGACTAGTGGTTTTATACTGTATTAATTAATTATAATTATGACACATATTATAATAATATAGTAAATAGTTAGTAAAAAAAATAGCGATTTAAATATAATTCGCAACACTGCATACAACACCCGAAGTGCAGGGGAGGTCTCGTTTTTGGAAGATCCGTACATCTTCAAAAGCCACACATCACCTTAGAACTTAATATTGTCGAAATAAACAGGTTCACAATTTAGTTACCATGGAAAATAACCTAGAATTGAAAGAAGAGTATGAGTTATGGCGTAAAAATTGCCGATTTATGTACGAGTTTGTCAGTGAAACCGCATTAACATGGCCCTCATTGACAGTACAATGGCTTCCTCAGTATTCGAGAGACAACGGCCTCAGTGCAAAGCTATTGATTGGCACACATACATCAGGGCAGGATACAAATTTTCTCAAGGTGGCTCTGGCAAGCCTTCCATTGCCAAGGCTTCCAGAAGTTGAAAAATCTCCGCCGGTTATCAAGGTTTCAAAAAAAATCGAGTCCTCCTATGAAATAAACAGAGCGCGATACATGCCTCAGGATCCCAATTTAATTGGAGCAATTAATGGTGATGGCAGCTGTGAAATCTTCAATTTGGAGAAAGGAAAAAAAGAGCTCAGCTTCAAGCCTCACAAGGAAAACGGTTACGGGCTTTCGTGGAATACTACTCGTCGGGGGATTTTACTCACTGCATCCGATGATACAACTTGCGTCATTTCCGATATAAACAAATTCGGTTCAGAAAGAAGCCTTATTGAAAAATATGACAACCATTCACAGATTGTCAATGACGCCAAGTGGCATACTTTCGATACTCATTTATTCGGCTCCGTATCTGATGATGAGAATGTCTTCATTTTCGACACACGAACTTCCAAAATTCCTGTGAAAAGACTACACAATCTGGGTTCAAAAGGTATCAATACACTTGCCTTTTCTCCATTCTCTCAAAATTTATTAGCCGTGGGGAATCAGAGCTCAAACATCGATTTTTTTGATCTCAGAATGATCTCGAAGGGTAACTCTAGTAAGGGACTTCTTCACACAATGATGGGGCATGGCGATAGTATAACTAGTATGGAGTTTTGTCCTCACGAGGACGGATATTTAGTGTCCGGCTCCCAAGACAGGAGAGTGATAATATGGGACTTGAGCAAAATAGGTGAGGAACAGACACAGGAAGACGCCGAGGACGGCGCACCGGAGATTTTCATGATGCACGCAGGCCATACAGGCGCCATTACTGACGTAAGTTGGTGCCCATTCGAAAATTGGACTGTTGCTTCTACAGCGGATGACAATATCCTTCATGTATGGAAAATAAGCGACAATTTGGTCAATCCTGACCCTATGACTACACAGTGTCCCATATTGGAATGATGATACATCAATTAGTTCACTTTTCCGCAAAATTTCTAAGCATAACTAAAATGCGAAGCGTCAGGTGCCGGGATTCGTGTTTGACTGAAGTGAGGCCAAAGTAAAAACTGAGAGATAAATAAAGAGTAGAAGAAGAAGAAGAAGAAGAAAAATACTGTCGACATTCCAAATTTGTATGGTTGTCTAGGCTGTTTTCTTTCTTTATTCTTGGAGCAACACGCTCCTTGTGAAGACTTGAATGCCAGACATGACGTAGGTGGATGTCTTGGATGTGTCTTGGATGCATACATAGAGCTTCACGCTGCTGGGAATTATTTCGAGCGCGCACGACCACTTTGACTGACCCTTAATTTTTCGGATGCGCAAGTGTTCAATTATCTTCTCTATTACCATGACTGACTTTCCACCCAATTTGTCGATTCGTCCATTGACAATTGAGGATTTGAGCGCAAGCTTGGCATTAGAAGCCAGAGGATTTCCTCCATCCAAAAGATGCACGGAAGAAAAGCTTAAATATCGTTTGACTGTTTGCCCAGAGCTTTGCTCAGGTTTATTTGTCAGGGAGTACGGCTCCAAATACAATGCCATAAATTTACCTGAGGCTGCGAAAAGATTGGAGAATAATGCAGACTCAGCTCCTGATAGCTCGAGTATCGAAGGCGGTGAAATTGATCGCGAGAAACTACCCGTAAAGCTGTCTGTTGTGGGCGAGAAATTAATTGGCCACGTTATTGCCACAAAAATATATCCTGACAAAATCACTGCCGCATGTATGGAATTACCCCTGGCCAAAGATCCAACTCGAGGCCATATAGAGCAGTCAAGGTCCATCGGTGTCCATGGATTGGTCATTGATCCGGAATGGCAAGGCAAGAACTTGGGTACCTTGTTAATGCACGATTACATACAAAAGTTGTCAAGCCAGGACTTGGGAAATCGTGTCGTAATAATCGCCCAAAAGGAGCTTATTCCATTTTATGAGAAAATTGGATTTGTGAGCGAGGGCGAAAGCTCGTGTAAATTTGGCGGCGGGGCGTGGTACGATTTAGGCATCGACTTAGTCTCACAGGAAGATTAAACTTTATGATAGCAGAGAAGTTTTTATGGTTTTCCTTTTTTTTTTCTTCCGTATTTGGTCAATTGTGAGCATTGTGAGATAGTAAGCAAACGATATCTTAAAAAATTGTATGAAAAACACAAATTGTCTGATGGTAAAAACTTTGTCTTCAACCCTAACTAACCAACTGAACCCTCATGCGACTGCGAAGTTTTGAAGAACCGCCCGAAAAATGACCCAGGTTGATACCTTAACTTGACTAGGTTAATCACCCCATGAAAATTCCATCTGTTCTACGCCTGCTCTTCGAAGCTTTTCCTTTGAGGCTCTATACAGAAGAGTCAGAAACTACTAATAAATCTGAAGTCAGGTATTTGCTCGCCTCCAGAGATAATACTGATTATGGAGACGAGTGCACAGATTTGGCCGTTCACAATGTCCGCCCGATATTGTTGGATAGTAGCGAAAAGAGATTTATTCCAAGCGATCCAGATGGTTTGCAGCTGTGTTTATTTCTTTGCCGCAAACACAGATTGTTGTTACCCAAAGATTTAACGAAAAATAATCTTGGGTTTGGCCTTCTTCCAATCTCGTACTTGGCTTCACCGAATAAAGAGCTTCCTATTATTTTGAAATCAAGAAACTTTGGGCGTGTAATGCAAGTCTCTATCAATCAAACGGCCACCGATAGAACGCTAGGCTATATGGAGTCTTTGTTTGATGAATACTTAAATGGTTTACAGGACTTGTGGATCCTTGCTTTACTCACCGACGCTGCTATGGAAAGCTCGGAAGGACTTTCTGAAGTTTTCTTCAGCCCCAAACATAATGAAACTTGTGAGATATTCAAGAGAATTCTTGGCTATAGAACCTCTATCGAGATACAATCATGGATATCATTCGCATCGAGAAATCCCAGTATTTTCTCAAGGTTCTCGCTTATCGAGCGATACTTGCCGAAAATGTGCTCAACAAGAAATACTGCCCGGCTACAACAAGAGTACATGAATCGCTTAGATGAGCTTAAAAAATTCACTCCTATATTTTTGTCTTACTTAAGCTCAGCAGAGAGGTCTGATGAAACAGATTTACTTGAGATAAAGTTTGCATCGTTCATGATCTGCGGGGGGCATTTTCTTCCAAGAGAGACGCAGCTCTCCTCTGTTTGCAAAACGTCATTGAATGAAGCCTTGAAGTACAGTGAGAAGATATTGATGTCTTTTACGAGTAAAATTTGATTGCGTTATCTCTATTCATTGAATTGCGATGGAATTAGCATTGCTGGTTAGCAAGGACGTGACATTTTTCTCTATGATGGTTTCTGATCCATCGGATAAATGCTTTTTCGGGTCTTGTTTGCCGACATACCTTGTTTTAAGCTTCTCCTCCAGCAAGTCTTTCTCTTCTGTAACTCTTTCATTGTAGGACTTTGCAATTCCTACCAAACTTTGTATATCTGATAAGTTTTCGTGCTCCAAAGTGGCATAGTCAACCATCTTCAAACCACTCTGCCAAGACTTTTTATGGAGGTTTAAAAGCATATTTGTCTCGTACAGTGTTTTATGGTAGTCAATATTCAAGGAATAATATTGCCTGTTGAGACCATGTATCAAAGCTTGTATGGATGGCTTGTTTAGGTGGCCCACATTTGATGTGGACTGCCTTGGCTCCTGTCCTCTCATCAAAGTGCTAGCGTCAATGGTTCTGAATGCATCGATCACCACTTTGCCTTTAACTGATTGGATAGGATCTATGACGACAGCGACCGCCCTCTTGTTGAGCTGCTCAAAGCTTTGCTGAGTGTTGACATCTACAGATGAAAGCCAACAACCGAAGCCTGGGTGTGAATGATACCAACCAACAACCATCTGATCCCTACCCGTTTGACGCAACATGTCCATCATTTTAGTTTGAAAAACGTCATCAACTGCTTCCACAGAAACACCCGTTCCAGACTGAGGCATTGCAAACACATCTTTAACATGTATGGTAAAGTCGTCCACGAATTCACCAAGCATTAATCCCATAACCTCCATCGGAACGCCAGCTCTCCCGTGCTTGAGCATCTTCAAGAGGGCTAAAGATGAGATATAGACGGTTTCAGAGTCATCGATGACCACAGAATCAGACAGCTGAACACCACCTGAACCTGCAGATCCATTGGCTCCACCTAGTAATCTTTGTAACCTTTCCATGTTGACAGGTCGCCACTAGAAGATGAGGTGCTGTCAAAAAGAGTGGCGACAAGTTAAATTGTGTTGCGCACACCTTAACCTCTTCGCTTTGTTAGCGCGCTCGCGGACAGGGTACCCATCCAATTAATATTCTTATGAATATTCTTTTAAGTCCATTATGCGATTCACGGCATCAAATGCATCATTTATTACTTTTGAAAAGAAAAAAAATTAATTTCAAATAATCTTAAAACCTATCGAGCTCTCATTATATGAACCAGAATATAGGGTAAATGTAGCGAGCTCTTGATCGATCAAGAACTGAGGCTTCAAGCACCGTGACGGGGCGAAGCAAGATTTTGTAAACGCTAATCGGACCTGGCTTCAAGATCAAACAAATATCTCTGATTGTATAAATTCGATATAACCGGGAAAAGATCACTCTTCATCTTCGGGCCTTACTCCATTTCTTTGCCTTGATCAGACCACAGTCTGGCAGGAAGGCGACGACTTTTCACTTTAAGAAAATTTCCCGCTTATGCTTTCGAGTGACTGTCTCGCCGACTAAAGGAGCTGTCCCAAGGGCGAAATTCTACTGCTCTGCCCTGCTGCTCGCTTGGCAAATTAGGCTCTTAGACAGAGCAGATGTGACTTGTAGACAGGCTCCATCCAAGTCCGCAGCCGCATTGGTGAATACGTTTCGTGGTGGTGTCTTTAGGTTTAGAAAGACTCAAAGATGAATTATACGGGTCGTCATAAAAAGGTG
The DNA here is from genome assembly GCA_030583235.1 of Metschnikowia lunata. Taxonomy (NCBI): domain Eukaryota; kingdom Fungi; phylum Ascomycota; class Pichiomycetes; order Serinales; family Metschnikowiaceae; genus Metschnikowia; species Metschnikowia lunata. The sequence goes on along the minus strand of JAJMHP010000037.1, from coordinate 149,032 downwards.
TGACTTGCACATTTACTGAGTGGACCGTTCATTTACATGTCAGCGAGAGCGACATCGTTATTTGACAAAATTTAGTGTTATTTCCAAAACATTTCTCTGATTTATAGATTGAAAGAATAGAAGAATAGAACGAGTGAAAAGTCGAAACACTGCCGCACAGACAAAAAAGAAAAAAGCCGCGCTCCAAGGTTTATAACGTCGAGAGGGAATTTTTTCAGAGTCTGGGCTTTGCAACATGTTAACTAGGGTCCCTATTTTTCTAAAGGTTTACATTCGCTGGCTGGGGTTTTTTTCTACTGCTTACTCTAAGAGGCTCTACCTCGAGGAGGTCCTTTCAGTGGACAGCAAACTCTGCAAGCGCTGCAAACTTTCTGCGACTCTGATCACGTGATTATTTCTCTGCAGATAAGCCGTATCCCGCTTCCGCCGACCCCTTTCACAAGTCCAATAATAAAACACTAGTCCCATCTGCAGCAAAATGGATGAAAAATATGATGTGATAGTATTGGGTACTGGCCTCACAGAATGTGTTCTTTCGGGAATCTTATCAGTGGAGGGTAAGAAAGTCCTCCACATTGACAGACAAGATTTCTATGGCGGAGAGTCCGCTTCTTTGAACTTGCTGCAGCTTTACAAAAAGTTCAAGCCATCCTCCCAAAAGCCTGACTCTATAACTGGCCGTGACCGTGATTGGTGTGTAGACTTAATTCCTAAGCTTTTAATGAGCAATGGCGAATTAACGAAAATTTTAGTGCATACTGAGGTCACCAAGTACATTGAGTTTAAGCAGATTGGAGGCAGCTATGTTTACCGATCCGGGAAGATCTCGAAGGTTCCCTCTAATGAATTGGAAGCTTTGAGAAGCTCTTTAATGGGAATTTTTGAGAAAAGAAGAATGAAACGATTTTTGGAATTTGTTGCGAATTATAAAGATGATGAAACGTCCACCCACCAAGGTTTAGATTTGGACAGAAATACCATGGATGAAGTGTACAGTCACTTTGGTTTGGAGAGGGGAACCAAAGACTTTATAGGACACGCTATGGCGTTATGGGCGAATGATGATTACTTGGTCGACGTCGCCAGGCCCACGATCGAAAGGATCATACTTTACGTTCAATCTGTCTCAAAGTATGGCAAGTCCCCTTACATCTATCCTCTCTATGGATTGGGTGAATTGCCTCAAGGTTTTGCGCGGTTGTCTGCCATCTATGGAGGGACGTACATGTTGGACACTCCAATCAATGAAGTATTGTACGATGAAAGTAAGAAGTTTCAAGGTGTCGTGACAAAGGAGGGGGTGGCAAAGGCCCCGCTCGTAATCGCTGATCCCACTTATTTTCCTGATCGCGTGAGGAAGACAGGACATAAGGTAATCAGAGCAATGTGCATTTTAGACCACGCAGTACCCAACACAAACAACTTGGAGTCTGTTCAGATTATTATACCCCAGAACCAAATTGGACGTCAGAACGATATCTACATTGCAGTACTCTCGGATGAACATTGTGTGGTTCCAAAAGGTTACTATCTTGCCATTGTGTCTACCATTGTTGAAACAGCTACCCCCCACGTGGAGTTGGAACCTGCCTTTAAGTTGTTGGGTACACGCGTGGATACACTCATGGGTTTGGCAGAGCTATATGAGCCAATGGATGATGGTTCTGAAAGCCACGTTTTTATCTCTAGGAGTTATGACGCTTCTTCTCATTTTGAATCTGCCACCGATGATATTAAAGATATCTACTTCAGAGTTACAGGCAAACCCCTAGTTTTGGAGAAAAAAGACCCCGATGCAAGTGAAAACGACTTGATATAAGTAATTAACATATAAAAGGACTAAAGTCAACAAAATTCTTGCAACAAATTTTAAAATAACGATGATGCTGCAAGATCAACATTGCCCCCGGCTGCATGCAATGCATCAATTGCCTCACGTCTTGAAAACCCAAGTGCAACAATTTTAGAAATAGACTCCTCTGAGAAGCTGTTTTGCGAGGATTCAGATTTGTACGAGTCATGCTCGGGGTTCTTCTCAGAGCCCCCTTTGCGTGCTGAAGTGGAGACTTCGTACCCATTAGTAAACATAGTCAACTTGTTTTCTACTTGCCAAGGCAAAATTGTCTGCTCAATTTCGTAATCGGTTGCGAATTTTACTTCATTGTGTCCGATCACTAAAGAGCCCATCCCCAAATCAACAGTGCATTTGTGCCGCTTTAGCATGTCCAACCCGAAGAGAACTCCAACATGTATGTCCAAAATCGTGAATGAGCATGGAATGTCAATATTCAAATCTCCTAAACTAACGGGAACGCTGTGAATCTTCCCCCGTGATTGTTGAGTCCCAATCCCGATGCTTGTTGAAGCGAACCTCTTGTCAACTAGGTTCAGAATTCCAAATCTTTGAGCTAGGCTGGGATGTAGAACGGTGTGTTGTGCACCAGTATCAACTAGTGCAAAGGCTTCGTGGCCATTTATTTTGATTTTGATGTAAAGAAGGTTAACCGCTACAAATGACTCGGGCGATATATCGTAGGCCAATTGTAGATTGTCATCAATCTGTGTTTGACGGATGTATTCTTGTAAACCAGACAGGAGTTCAAACTTGTTCTTTGCAGCTGTTTCCTTCTTATTTTTCGATGAATCTGGTATTATCATCTCTCCATGGTTCGTGACTTGGTTATTGTTGGAACTCGAGACATGACGTTGATCCCCTAAAGGTGTTGAATTCTGATCGGAAATACTTTCATTAGAGACTTCAATCACTTTACCAATTTCTTGTTCACTTGACTTCTTTGTTAAGATAATCAAGTCATCGCTAGCCACCCGAAGCTGAGGCAACGCTAAATTATCATCAGCGAGTAGCGTGCCTCCATGAGTCAAGATTTGTAGATGAGTTGGGATTCCCGTCTCGGTTTGGATGACTAACTTGAGATGACTTAAAAAGAGCTCCGTAGATATTTCAATCTTGAAGCTGTTTCCGCTCTCCTCTTCAAATATTGTGACGTGCATTTCGATAGTCCGCCTTACCCAGTTACCGACGAGCAGCGCAGATTTTTTCCGCGTGCGGACAACCCGACAACAGATCATTTCTTCGTCACGTTTTGTTCGGTCAGCAAACATTTTTTGTTATAAAAATTGCCTGAGAAGATAAAAGAGGAGCTACAATGTAGAACAAAAATCATGCGCTGTAAGTACAATGGCAGAAATGTTCAAGATGTCCCGTTAGCCCAGACCCCTCCCTAAACTTCATTGCAGTAAGTTCTGGTCATGGAAATACAGTTGCATGATATTCCAATAAAAACAAAATCACGTGAGAGTAGTTAATCATATATTTACACACCTAAGGTAAAGGTTTGAATTTTATTCTTTGATGGTTTCTCTCATATTTAGAATGCTGGACACAACATTGCGATTTGTGCCCCGTTCAACAACATCTTGCGTACAAGCGTAGTTCCTCTTTCGCCGCTTCCAATTTCCGTAACGTCTTGTAATACAACGTTAACAAAGTCATCGAACCCGACCAAAATTCCCTCGAACTCTTTACTGTTTGACAACAAAACCTTTATTCTCGTCCCAATGGCTCGATCAATTACTTCCAAGGGTAAAACAGCGGAAACATCTTCTGATTCATCTGTAGCTGACTTGAATCTCAAATTAGAAGTTGCATTGTCAGCTTCACTCATTATATATGAAAGAAAAAAAGATGTACTCGAGGGGCTTTGAAAATGTGATTTCATGTTCAGACGTATCAGTGATATACTGTATATAATCCTGAACTAGCTTTTCGAGACGTGCGTCACGAAGTACGTTATAATGAGCGCGTGGTCTTCTGAAAGGAAGAGGGGGCAAGCCTATACCTGATAAAGTTTGGCATGCTTGAAATCACCGCCAAGAAATTGATGGCACTGATCAGATTCATGTGAATTGGCTTTCCCATCCATTCTGAGAATGGTATCAATCTTTGGGGAAGGCCGGTATGCCTAACGTTACATTTTAGGGTAAGGACCATCACTCTTCGGACCGACCAACCCATTCCCGGTTACTCCTCTGCACGTCTCCGTTACTGCGCATGCTGGATGCTACCTCTCTTTGATCATTCTTCGGGAAAAAGCTTCCCTCTTTGGTGCTGGTCGTCACCCTTTTCGTCCTGGTCGGCCCATTGCCTGTCATTTCCCCACCCATCCCCACAATCTCGTGTGCGAAAGACTTCACAACGGAGTAATGGTCCACCCACTTCCAAACAATGCAGGCAATGTCACAACTTGTCTGCTTTATCGGAAATGTTTACCAAATTGAAAGTCTTTTCTGCAGTCTCCGACTTGAGGCACGAGATGGGTACTTCCGCGTTTAATTGTTACACCAATGCTTCACATCGAAAGCCTTATGGTTACACCGGAGACGTACCCAATAATTAACATCCTAAGTATCTTGACATGCGGGTTTCTACCTATTGACGTACCAACAATATGTATGCTTAGAGCCCTATCCAGAACTAAGGAATTGGAAGAAAGAAATTTAAGAATAACAAACGTTGGCTGTTTTAGGCATATAACTCGGCTGAAAGAAGATTTTAGCGTAATATTGAATTTTATTCGTTGGTGTGAACCAGAAAAAAACTGGCCTTTCTGAGAACAACGGGAAAAGGCCATCTTCCTTAGTGTTTACTGTCCGACACTCAAAGAGAAACCCAATTGGTCAGCTCTTAAGACAAAGCGAAAATTTAACAATAAGTATGAATGACGGCTGAAGCTCCAAAGAGTGATCTCAGTCAGTGCCAATGTTGCTGAAAATACCCTAATCGATAAAAAAATAATAAACTATTTTTGGGATTTTTCAACATATTTTCATGATTATGATTAGCGACTCTTTGTGAATCAACTATCTTTACACATTTTTAGGGCTTCGCGAGTTAGTTTCATTTTTATTTTTACGATTGAGGACAAGTTATTAAAAAGCTTATCGGCTACGTGTACGTTTTGGTCAAGGCCTCCAGAATAGCACTCATGGTGGGAAATACCCAAAAACACTCCCATCATTGTTGCAAATAATAAATGCTTCATGTTCAGTAACGCCACAAGTCATGCACTCGGAAGCTGTTGAAGGTTTTTTTTTTTCTTTAGAGTTGTATAGTTTATGGTGGAAGTAGAATGGGCAAGCCCAGACGACGAGCGCCTCCTCTCCAATCAGATGTATCATTCAAAAGAAAAGAAAAAAAAAAAAAAAAAAAAAAAAAAAAAAAAAAAAAAAAAAAAAAAACATTCTTTGAGGGAAAAGATTACCCCAGTTCAAGCGAAGCAGTGATGTGCGTACTGGCGTTTTTACGCGCCTAACGCGAAAGTATCAACGTAACGCGAAAAAAGCCGCACGTAAGTGTCTACATAATGCGTAATGATTTTTTGACCCATCACGCTCCTATGGAAAAGTAGCTTATTACGCCGGGTAAGAATACCACACAAAATCGATCTTAAATGGTTAATTTTACCAATGATGACCTGCGCCTCTACCCCACTTAAGCTACAGGTGTGAATAGCAATTCAGGTTAAAGAACCTCAACTTCATGAAGCCACGTAAACATAATTGTCGATAGCGTATTACGCACGTAATAGCGTAATGGGTGTATATAGTACATTTACATCGAAAAAGATAGGTTATTAAACAATTAAACAGTATATTTGATAAATCTGAAGTCTCTAGAATAGTCTAAGATGTCATTTATACATCTGGGATGACAAAACCCTCCTCAGATGACGAATTATGGCCAATTTGGCTGTTTCCCTCACTTCCTTGCAGCCCAGAATCCAATTGCAAGTTCAGCATCTCGTCTACAATATCCAACTCATCAGGGATTTTTCCACGAGACTTTAGAATCGCCAAAATTTTGATCGTGATAGGAGACAGTCTGTTCTCTTTTTTGGAAACAATGTCGCCAACCTGAGAAAAGAGAGCATCCGCAGGTGCTGACATTGCTGACATGGCCAGGTAGTCTTTTGCAAACCGACAGATGACGGGAAATGTCGCCTTTCGAACCCCCAAGTCAATCCACCAAAGAAAAAGCTAAGCATCCCGGCTTTCCGCCAAGGCTACTATCATTCCCAAAAAGGATAAGAGAGGCATGTATCCAACTAATGCTATCATCCGCTTGGCAGCAGTTTTGGGTTAAGCCAAAAATCTACAAGGTCTAGGCTTGTTGTAAGCGAATATTTCCACGCGCTCTGATGATTCAAACGTAAAGCTCATGAGACAAGTGAGACCATACTGATCCTTCTGTGGCTTCATTTAAATTAACAAACGAACTCATAATTTTTAATATAAATACCGCTGTTCTATTTTGCAAGATCCTCATTGAACTTTGGAAAGTTTTTGTAGGGTTATTAATCAAACTTACACATGACATGTGTCAGGTTGAGGCAATTCGACAGAAGCGTGCTTGTCTTTAAGCACATGCGGCCCTCGGGTATGCCGCAAGTTACCAAATTTGGCTCCCAAAGAAATTAAGATCCTTTTGCCTTCTCCTCGTGAATATATCGCCTTTTATACAGTTTTGACGTGGTTTGAATGACATGTGTTTCCTCCCCTTGAAAAATCATTACGCAAACGTTACGAATTACGCAAAACTTTACGTCGACGTTTGTCGGAGGCTCACGTAAACGTAACGTTTTGCGTAACGGTTATTACGCATTTCATTACCGTATTACGCGCGTATTATGCAAAGCAAGATTACGCACAACACTGAAGCGAAGGTGAATAATCGCTCGGTCTAAAAACAACTTCCTGAGGATCCGGGAGACTACCAGAATGGGAATCTAGAGCCGACGCCAGAGGTGTTCAAAATGGCGTAGATGCAGGCTACGCGCCTACTCCGTAGCTACGTGCGCAGCTACTGAACAACGTAACGCTACTAAAACGCTGGGATTTTTCTGGCTACGTGGCGTAGTGTAGCTACGAACGCGTAGATACGGTCTTTTGAACAGCTCTGGCCGGTGCCAATGTGGTCTAATGTAGGCTATGACAGCTTGACCGAACCCTCGGGACGAGCCAGACTTCACCAAGTCTAGGCAGGTCCTCCGCCCTTACACAAAGCATGGAGTTATTAGTAAATTTCGCGCGAAAAAAGTATTATCAGCAACACTGACTCAGTGCTATGTTTTTTCCATACATCATCGTAAATAGCAATGTGCGAAAACAACGGGTTTCGAAGTCGCATTCACGACGACGATGACCTCTAAAATCAGATATTAAGATACGATTTCGTAAATTGACTGTTTGTTATCCAGATTTGGGAACGTATCAGTTGCTTCCACGGATTTTGCGTTGCGTTTGTCAGACGACTGCTCGACTGACTGACTTGTCTTAGGAATCCTTTGTATACTGATTCATTCCAGTGTTCCAAATTTTCGCTCAGTTATTTCTTTTATTGAATACATAAGAGAAAATTTTTGCGAAAAGCACTAGAAATACTTTAAAAATACCAAAATCGCTATCGAGGAAATTAATGTGTTAATTCAATAAATACGCCAGACAACACCTCTTTTCTTGTTTTATGCTCTTCGTATCCATTTAGGCATAGAATTGTCCCCGTGATGTCGCCAATACGATCCTTTAACTAATTCCGACCGATGTCACTCCTTTTCGGAGCAGAGCGCAAGCGTTTGTTCAAAAGCTAAGACAACTCATAAATCCGTATTCACCAGTGCGGCTGCAGACTTGGTGAAAGCTTGCCTGGAAGTGCCTTCTGCTCTATTAAGTTTTTAGGCGCCTAGTTTGCTATGTAATTAGCAGATTATTACTACTCCGCCCTTCTTAATTAGCTTCTTGAGCCGATACGACGTTACGGACGTTAGGGGAATCCTCCGTAAACTGAAATCGTCGCCTTTCCTGGCAGAAATGTCAGTGGTATTATCGAACCACAGAAGTGCGTGAACATTTAATTTATCTCGTAGCCGATCAGCGTAACGTTTATGAGAGATGCTTCGCTCCGTTAAGGCATTCAAAGACCCAGTTCTTGCTCAATCCGAAATTCGTCACTTTTATTTTATGATATCCGGGCTCATGTGCTAGATAAGGCATAGCTGTTAAGATCATTTCGAATTATCGGATTGAATACAAATACGACAAAAGTTATCGAATGATCCATTCGTTAAATCAAATAAGCTAAAAGTTATATTTGTAAGAACACTGGTGAGGGAGGAATAATCGCATCTGTCATCAGGTTGTTCTTTTCACTAGGACTAAAACCCAGACGTCCTACTCGATAGTTTAAGCGTGTTTCCACGTCGAATAATCGATTTTGACCAACAAACCCAAATGGTTGACAGGGAAGTTCCGGACTCTACTCTTAAAGGAACAAGACTTCATTCCCAGAATTTTCCAATGCTTTTCATTAAAACCTTAACCAATGCCAGCTTGGCACGTACTTTGAGCGACATTTTCATTTCTTGGGGCCCTGGACTTGCTTAAGGAAAGTCACTGATCCTGATTACCATGTTCTCACAGTTTCAAAGTAAAAAAAAATACAAGCTATACCCCTGTTCTGATTTCCTAAGACATCACAAATAGTCTTTGAAAATATATTTATCGCCTTCTGTTGTTATTTTGAGCTTGATACTTTTTCATGTTCCACGGCATGATGAGGTTCTTCAAACTTTCGTACATCGGCGTATTTTCGTCTATTTCTCTCCGTTTTCGTACCACTCGGATACGCCTGAACGGGATCGATGGATTTTGAATCGTACACCACAATGTACGTCGTATTAGACTGTACGACACAGTACTGAGTCTTAGTATCCAGTAAAAGACTGAAAGCGATACAATGATTCAAAGTTTTCCCTGAAAATATTAACAGGGCACAGCGCAAACCGAAGTTAGGTTTGCGGTTTACACGTGATACAATTACACCATGTCACTTCGAGGCTTTCTATTACATGATTTATGCACGTGTTACGTATTCCTGATTGCTTTACTTCAATTTTCGCACTAGACTCTCCGATGGCTATAGGCATCATAGTTATAGGAATAATCACTTCGTTATGCCTAAATTTCTAGTATTTAGGCATAATTCACACGCATAAGCCAAAATATGCTGACTATAGGTATATTCCGAAATTTCGGTGCAAAATCAAAATGGCTATAGGTATTAATAGCACGAAATTTGGCCGAAATTGAATCTACAATAGATCTGGCATTCATCTGTGGTTTCTTGTCCACCGGGTATTTTGAAACAACCTTTCCTTGTATCGGAAACCTCCTATGACTGATGAGATCGACCAAAGAAATTTCTGCATGTGAATTGTTCAGCTGATAGAGCGGCTATTGAATGAGGAATCAGTAGATGATCAACCACTCTCTAACATCGAAACTAAATTATTGCCACCAAATACGACTGCAGTCTTACAGCCTTTGGATAAAGGCATTATATGGTCAGTGAAATCCCGTCATCAAGTGTCATTTGTGACATACATGATCCACGAAATCGAACAAGGCCGTGATATCATGGAAGGGCTTAATCAGAAGCAGTCAGTGATGTGGTGCAATAAAGCATGGAGTAATATTCTTGCTACACTATTCCAAAATTGTTGGCACAAGACGAGATTGCTTGCTCTACCAAGTGAACAAACTCAAGCAACCGAATCTATAGTTGCAGAAACTAAAGACTTAAACTCAACGGAGAATAGTGCAACTTTAGTTGGCAGAGTCCACGAGGATCAAAACTTTGATACTTCAGCAGCTGTCAATAACTTCTTTGATGAGTATGATGAGGATGAAGAGCCACATGAGGCGTTGACCGAGGGGGCATCATTGATGAGCGTGTTCATCCTTCTTAAACATACGAGGATCCAGAGGATTCCGAGGAGCAGGAAATATCAAGCACTCTGGTGCTCTAGACCACATTTAATGTATTTTTTGCTATGTGAAACAAGAGGAACTCGACCGAGACGAATTCAAGCATTTGTTTAAAAATTTTCCAAACATGCAATACTGGAACGGAGTCATAGTGCCACGCAAAGGCTGATTCTCGACATTTGCCAACCAGTTGAACGAGCCAATTGAGCGGAGCGACTTCTACGTTTAAACCTGCAAATATTAGGGAAAGTTTATACACCGTATTTTTGAATGATGGATGATAGGAATATTCCATATTTCCGGTGCACACACTATAGCCATCGAAGAGTGTACGAGAATTCAAAGCATGTATTTGCTCTAAAATTTCATACCTCATATATCTGCATGGCACTCTGCATTATTCAACTCGGATGTGTCACTCTGAAAATTTTTCTAAGACTCTGTATTTGTTTTTTTTTTCCTCTTCACCTGCTTGCATCCACGTCACATGCTCAAGATATTGATCATTCATCCCACAGGGTACACAACATCGGAAGATCTCACACGAGGATCGTCGAGCTATTTAAATGGGAGACACGCTCTTGCTTAGAGGGGCACTCGAGTTCCCTTTACCCCTCCACCCATCGAAGTCGATTAAAGCTTGCATGCAACCCCATTCTGTTATCTTGTTTTGCAACCAAACAAGGTTCACGGGCTTTGTCAAAAAATCATTACAGCCAGCAGTAAGGGCGTTTTTTTTATCAACAGATGAATTTGAAGACGCTGTGAGAGCTACTATTATAACTGGGGATCTGAACACGTTAAGGTCCAATTTCTGATCATCCTTCATTCTTGATTGACTTGTAGCTTTCCCGCTACCCAATTCGTGCTGTGCAAAAACGCCAATTTTGTTCACTTTCTCAAGAAAGCGTATTTCTTTCGTCGCTTCAATGCCAGATTTGACTGGTAATTGGATATCCATGAGAACCAAATGAAACCCTCCTTTTCGCCATTTATCCACTGCTTCTTGTCCATTCTTAGCAATCTGATAGTGTATCTTGTGCTTTCTCAAGAAGGCGCCGAGAATAGCTTGATTGATTGAGTTATCTTCAACTACCAAAACCGATATCGAAGGCAAGACTTGCTCGAATGTAGAAGTGTTAAGTGTCTTTTCAATCCTATCTCGCGAAGCACTTGATGGTCCCCCAGCCTTTGTTGGATATATTTTTCTGGCTTTGTCTTTCGAGCCTTCATTCGAGCCATATTTACCAGCAGTTGATACCATGCGATTCGTTGGAGAATCTGATCTGGATATTGGTGTTTCATACTCACTGGAAGCCATGTCCACACCTATTTCACTTCTGTTATTTTTGTCAGAAACAGTATTTGTATTCTTGATGAGTTCGCTCTCTACCTTCAGTCTTGACCTTAATTTCAGGTCTTGATCCAGAGGCACTCTTTTTAACGAGTTTTGTTCATGAAGAGAAAAGTTCTTCGGGAGAAGAAGAACAGCCTGAGATTTGGTTTGTTTGTTCTGCAGATGCAAAGTTAGCGATGATTTGGAGGGATTTGATTTTAAACTGCTGCTAGTTTTCGTGATTTGGGGAGCTTCATTCGGTACTAGTGGATAATTGTGGCGGTTGTCTTCGGCCATCAACTTATTTGATGTTGTGTGAGGCTTATGAGGCTTCGGTGTATGTATTTTTGCCGTTACAGTAGACATTTTGGACCCTGTTACTAGTCCTGGGGAGCCTGAATCAATTAACTGTTCCAGGTAAGCATCTTCTGATCTTTGGCCACCACAACGTAGTTGAGGAGTGGCTGGAAGAAACAGATCGTCGGCGACGTCAATTATAAACGCATCATGCATGGTCATCTCTCTACCAAAATACTCGCTTACTGTATCCCAGGCATTTTTATCGGATTGTAACAATATCAGATTCATTTCGTTGGTCTTTCCGCCCATCAAAGATTTGGAATTTGAAAACTCACTAGATTCGCTCTTCACACGATTCACCGAGACTGCACTCCTCAGGGCTTTGAGATTCAGATTCTGGTCACGCCCATGAATTAAAACAGATAGTATTATTTCTGACGAGTCGTGGCCTTTTGCAATTGTGTGTTCATATTTACGACAAATGGCCGCTTTGAGGTCGTCAATTAGGTCGAGCTTGCTGATCATGATGGAAGTAGGTTTCCCGTTGATACTTCTGACCCACACGCGCCTTTTGGATGAGGAATCTTTGTCCGCTTCTGCCTCCAATTTCAGGTACGAATCATCTAGTTTTCCTTTAAGCATGTTTGCAAGGGGATTCCAACTCCGTAAAGAAATGGAGTTCGACTTAAAACAAAAGACCCTCAGCCGATTCCCGAGGACTTGTGCATGCAGGATATTTTTGAACAATATATCATAATAGGTAAACATTCTACAAAATGAAGACATGCGCTACTCATCATCATCCCAAGAAAAATCGTCGCCCTCTTCTTCTCCTTCCTTTTCCTTCTCTTCCACAAAATTTTTGGCTAGCTCAGTCGTTTCTTTCAATTTTTCATGACTTTTGCTAGAAGTTGAGTCAATCGCGGCCCCTTGAGATTGTTCTTTGTTCGCCTCCCTTCTCTGACAAAGAAGTTCCTTTCGTGCTCTTTCCGCTTCTTTCAATTCACGCTCCCGTCTGAAATACGTAAACCAAAACTGCTTATAGCTTAATCTCGTGGGCACTATTTCTTCCATCAACACTCTTAAAGTCCCGGAGTAGACGTCCAAAAGTCGACTTATTTCTTGGGTCTTCTCGTCAACAAAAAAATTTTCAAAACCTTCCTGATCGTCGAGAGCTGTTGTGTAAAAGGCGTCAGTTGTGTGCAACTTAAAAAGCTCCATATCATAACGAGATGATCCGTATGTCTCCCCGGGTATCATTGGATGAGACGCGTCTGGCGCTTTTGTCCCCAGAGCGCTTTTGATTTCGGGTTTTACAGCACTCGAGAAAAAAGATGCGATGGAGTTGACGAAAGTCCCCGCTTTCTGCTCAACGATCTCAAGCGTAGAGTCTAGCTCATCAAGGGCTTTGTTTGCCAGGATCGTAAGTTTTGAGAGATCAATGTTTGGATTCAAACCCTTGTCAGTCACACGTGATGATCTTTCCCGATCGTTTCGATCGTTTCGATCGCTACTTGTGAGATCCCCTGAAATGGACGTAGTATTGGAAGTGAGCAGATCGTGTGAGCTCTTCTTTTCATCTTTCAGGAAGACTCGCTCTCCAGAATCTTGTATCTTCCGTGAAGCACTGGTCCATAAAGTCGAAATCTTGGACTCAATCAGGGTACATACTTCATCGATCTCACTCTCCAACCGTAAAAGGCCAGAGACATTCTGCTTATCATGTGAGATGTTTGAGGTGTTTACATGGTTTGGTGTGCCGCTTTGTGCTTCTGATTCTGCAATATCCATCTTTTTTTTAGTGTGGAGTACTTGCCGGCAATTTTACCACTCCTTTCAGTTTCTGTCACGTGTTTGTTTTCATGGTGTACAGGTGTTTGCACATGCTCCCAGATATTCACATCGGAAATACAAATACCTATTTTTTATTTAATTGAAACATCTAGGCTTATCAAACTTTTTAAACCATTAAACAGATTGATCTCACAACCTCGATTCAATTTCAGTTTAACTATCGACCACTTTGTTTTTTCACGCGCAGATTCTCTCTGTTTTCTGAAATATTAAGGCCAGCAATTTTGTATTGCAGTGGGTGGAAGTTTGCGGGTGTCATCGCAAGGTGTACGCTAGAGACAGTTTGAACCTCGCACGACCTGTTTTCCGGAAAAGAGAGGAGAAAATGTTTCATCGACGCGGCTGGCAGTGAACAGAAGGTTTTTACTAGTCTAACGGTTTTTAAAAGAATAAAACGGAATTAAGTAGTTCGCATCTAACACACTGTCGTATAAATTCAACAGTGGGTGTAATAAGTGATGCGCAATGCGGCGTAATTATTCAGTTTTGGTATGCGAGGTACGCCACAAATTTGGGTAAACGTACTCGTTACTGAAGTTCAAGTAGAGTTCGGGTACGCGTACACAAAAGGCGATTTTCACAAGAATGACATATAAATTTCTATTGGTGCACTGACGCCATAGTTACAAAATGATTCGCTAGCTCAAGAAATATTGTATTAAAGGTGGAAAGGAAACCGCAAGCTTTTTGGACTAATGGCCTAAACAAATTAGCGGCCAATGAAGTGTGGACAACTTGGTCCTTGTCTTCAATGCCGTCAATTGTGAGCCAAACAACGGTTTTCGGTTTAGTTTATCAGACGGATTGTCTTCGTCCTTAGCATCTGGACTTTCAGCGGGAATCTCATCATCGCGAATTATCTCTAACAACTTAAGAATCGCTAACATCCTTATCGTGGTTGAAAGGAGCTTATTTCACTTTTTTGAGATGACATCTTCCATACGAGAAAATAAAGCGTCCGCCGGCCAGACATGGCAGACGCAGCGAAATGATCCCCGGCCGAGACATCATCCGAAATATTTCTATTCGAGAGTAAAGGTATGCAACATGGTCTTGACTTTCGGATTCGAGAGACTTCTTGAGGTACCTCTCGATCTCGTGCTCTGAGTGCACATGGTTGTCCAGAATAACGAAACCTAATGGAACTTTTCCCCGAGACAAATTATGCAGCGGTTCCAAAGGTATTTCTTCTACTTCTTTTTTAAAATGGATCTCATACTGTGAGTAAACTTCATTGCAGCAACATTTTCTCGAATTTATCTTACTCTATGAAAGGCCAGCTTTACAAACGACTTCAGGCTTGGAACATGGATCAAGCATGGCGTGGTAAAGCGGTTTGAGATCCGAATCTAGAAACCTCACATTTTGCATCTTGCTTGCTGAAAACCCCACATAGTTAACTGTTGGCTTCGAGGCACTGCATATAGGTGTGTCGATTGGTAAGCAGTATGTTGTAAACCGTTCAGGAGACCTCGACTTTCAGGAGACCTCGATTTTCAGGAGACCACGGCCCTACTTCCCAATTAGGAAGGCGAGAAGACCAGTACATCTTTCCTAATTAGGTATATTAATCCCCATCAAAAAGTCATGCTCGGTGTAGACACCTCAATTATAATATATTTGTACTAAACTTTGATTACATCGAAGAATGAATGGCTCCGAAGCTGTGGCGTCTTGCTCATGCTGCCGCTTTTTACTCTCCGAAGTTAACGACTACTTCAAGGGCCGTTCTGTAGCGAATGTAGTAACTGACGCAAACTCGGCAACGAGTAACGTCCGGACACGAAATCCCACGCGCAAAACGAAAAACAGCCGTTCTCCCAAAGAAGGATAGGCTATGATCAACAGAGAACGCTCGAATACCATGCCTTAAATCGAGAAAGAATAGTACGGGCCGCACAAAATCACAGGCTCTGTGAAACGCTTCAACCTGGTGATTATTGTACCTTTGATCTCCACCGCGACGTACGATGTCCCACTGATACAAAAAGAATCATGGCCAAGGTTATTCTGGTAAAGAAATGGAAAAACTCGTTCAGCTATAAGCTTCTCACAAAGTGGGGAATCCTTGATAGACGAGTTCCGCTATCACACGTGAACAGATATCCTTCAGAAAACGTTCATGAGGTAGAGGCTGTTCTTGCGGCAGCACCAAGAAATGTAACCGTTACAGAACAGACGATTGGAAGGCTCAACACATTAGGTCGCTACAAAACGGTTCATTGTGGCTGTAAGGGTGATTGTAAAACCAACCGCTGCAAATGTTTCAAGGCAAAGGTAAGATGCTCGCAATACTGTGGACATCGCAGCTGTGGTAACGAGGGTACAATAGCAGAAGGCACGAATATCTCAATGCTTGAATACCAGACTGAGGAGGCTATTTCAGACCGGAATGCGAGGGATGCAAACTACGATATCCAACCCGATTAAATTCCCCCCCCGCCCTGGAGATACTTATTATCCCTTATTTGGGCATTTTGAGAGGGAAGTAGCAGACTGGACATCTCCTCATCTGATGTACTGAATCTGTTAGTCATTAATATACCTAATTAGGAAAGATGTACTGGTCTTCGCGCCTTCCTAATTGGGAAGTAGGGCCGTGGTCTCCTGAAAATCGAGGTCTCCTGAACGGTTTACAACAAGTACGTAACGTCAGTGCACCCAATGCCGCTCGCACCTAATGCCGCTCACCATTTCACGACAATTGACCATACGGATGTGTGATAATGTGTACACACTGTACATGCTCACGTCCGTTGTAAATGAAAGACTACTGTTTCATGATTTAAGGATGGTGGGACTAGCCTATACCGGGTAAAGTTTGCTTCGTCCCGCATTCTAACGTGGGTTCACCCAGAGCCGCCCGGTGGCTGGCTTGCCAGTACGGTACGGGTACTTGCCTTGCCTGGTTCGGCGCAAAATGCGTAACGTCAGTGCACCCAATACCGCTCGCACCTTATGCCGCTCACTATTCGGCGACAAATAAACATACACCGTCTTCTATCAATCATATACACTTCCTGCAGAATTTCTTCAGCCCAAAAATGCCTTCCTGGGCTCTGGAAAAGTGCCAAAAATGGGACACTGGGGCCATTACAAGCGGCCCAAATCAAGGTTCGCACTTTTTGCTCATCACTGGGGTGTATCATCTGAAATCTGGTCTTCCGGTCGAAGAAGAATTTGAACTCATCTGACTAGAGAGGAGGCGTTCGTAGTCTGAGCTTGCCCAGTATACTTCCACAAAAAACTATAGAACTTTATAGAAAATAACCCCTCGAACAGCTTCCGAGTCCATAACTTGTGGCGAACCGCAGTTAACCCCACGCCTGTGAAGAGCAAATCCTAGTGATCGTTATCGTTCGTTACAGTAAAAATTACTCTCGTTTTCGTTATTGTTGTGAAAAAACATGTTTTTCTAATTAAATTGTGGGACTTTTGAGTCCAAATCATATTTTATCTTACATGAATAAACTAATTAGCAAGTGTTAGTTTTTGGTTTCAAGCACAGAGACTTTCAAAAAAATCTACTTCGAAGAACCGTTCGATAATTTCGCAGTCGTCGTGAACTTCTTTTTCATTTGCGCCCAGAGGAAGCAATTGTTCATTCTCTTGTACGTTGGCAATTTCGGTATTCATTTCGTTCTCTGCCACCACAACCATCTCACCGTCCACTATTTCATAAGGCCAATCTTCGTTCGTAATCAACCCCCGGGAAGTAATGATCGCCAACAACTTGATTGTGTCTGTCACAAGACAATTTAATTTCTCTTCTTTTAGAATTACTCTTCTTTATATATATTTGCCCGACACGTGAAAAGAGTGATTCAGCGGCTGCTGACATAGCTCGCACAGCAAACTAGTCTTTCGCTATACGATAAAGCATAGGAAAAGATGATTTTCGATTCTTGTAAAGCTCGATGAGGTCCCGCTCTTCAGGCTCTCGTTTTTTTCTGAGGTTTCTCTCAATTTCGTTTGCGATCTCAGCATCGCTTTTACGTTTGACGAAATCAAATTCAAGCTCAGTAGCAGAAGGTCTCGAAGAAAATTCCACCTCAGTAACAACGGAAGTCCTGGCCAAATTATCTTTGTAATGATTATTGTACGGAATGTACACCTCATAGAAGAAAGATTTGATGGCGCTGATTTTGGTATCTGGAAAGTTAACATTTTCAAACACCTGAAGCTTGAAGCGCGGATCGGGAACTACATACTTCATGAAACCTTTTTCTCCAGCAGTTAGCCATTCTGGGCTATGGCTGTTGCCTAACTCGGTTTAAGAGTTAGCATAATAATGCCACTTTTACCCAACACCGTGTTCACAACTAGACACTGTATTTTTTACCTCTAACGTCGCTCGTCTTGCTCTTTCTCATTTTGTAGTTAATTCCATGACAATAATAGAATCTCTTATTCTCGTAAATACAAGGCTTCTGAACGATCAAAACTTTAATACAGCTTGTCGAATATTCAGCGTTGCCTTAATTCGGTGACGATAACGAAAACAATAACGAAAAGCTTCCTCGTTCTCGTTGTCATAAGGTATCGAATACGAAGCGCGAACCGAACGAATTTCGTTAGCGGAGTGCAATGAAGATAACGATGAACTACACTGCCCCACGCTGAACTTAAGCAAGGATGACCCAACTTGCACACGCTCGGTCATTGTTAGGTACAGAACGCGCAGTAGTTATCATAAGTGTTCTCGAAAGTACTCATAATTTAAATATATCTTAGAACAAAACTGGCCTCTAACCACAATTTAAATACAAACTAACTCTTTTAGAGACGCAATAGCCTTGACTCACCACGTGCCAACTGGAGAAGCTATGGCACTAGAAGCTAGGCCAACTTACGGCACCCGGCTCAGATCCTCACATGTTGTTGGAATTTATGACAACGATGTGTCAGATGCGAACCACGTGACAGGTATTTCAGTAGAATTTACCCATCGGTTGTTTTGCCCCGAGTGAATACGCTTTCTTAACACGGTAGTTTTGCTAGTTTTCCAATTTACTTTTTTTTTCAATTGCATCCCTTGTCACTTCCGTAAGTAGCGATTGTGCACACCGTTTTATTGAACGCGTCGGTGTGCGAACTCATAAATCCAGAACTTTCATGTCCAACACGAAATTCTGAAAATGACTGGCAAAGCAAAAAATTGCTTGATAAAAATCGAAAACGCATTATTCAGAAAGTCATCATCAGGAAATCTCACAACAGAGGGGTACTTGTTCTCAAAACCAATCAAATCTTTTAAGATCTTATCATCTGCAACTGAGCCGGCATGCTGGGGTGTGACAGGAAAACGCAAATCTGATTTTCTTAAGATCATTGGATCTAGATATGTATCAGAACCACCCCAGGCACGAACATACCCGGCAATATCAGAAAAAAGAGTTCCCAACAGTATTCAACTCTTAGAATTGCGAGATTTCTCTGGAATAGACAAATGTCACATGGCAGCCAGATATGAAGCTTATTCTTTCAAAGGACCTTTGGACTTGTCAGATGATGTGAACTGTGTGAGAAATTATGTCATGGGCCTGAATAACTATAATCAACAAAAAAAGACCCTACAAGAAAAATTGGCCCGGGATCTTCTTTCCCATTTCGATTTAATTCACCTACAACACAAATGGATAAACACACTAAGTAATGGACAAATGAGAAGAGCCAGAATTGTGAAAGCCATACTCTCGAAGCCACAGCTTCTAGTGATTGATGATGTTTTTCTAGGTCTTGACCCGGAAGCAAAGGCAATCGTTTCTAGTTCTTTGAAAAGTTCATCCATGAGACTAAAATTTAGCTTAGTTGGAGGATTCCAAGGACCCGAGGACGTTCCCAACTGGATATCAAATATAGCCGTCGTGGACGATGAAGGCTTGGTAACTGCTAAGGATGAATTTCTTTCACAGACTAGAGGCTATGCCACCAAAAAAGAAAAGAGTGAGGGAAGAGATAGAGAAAAGCGTGGCTGCTCCCTCGTCGAATTCCGTGAGATACCTTTCGCAGATTTCAATCAGCCTTTTATTGAGTTCAAAAGAGCATCGGTGCTGTATAACGAATTGCCAATCTTTCTGGACTTCAACTGGAAAATCAAGAAAGGATCCAGATGGAGAATTTTAGGGCCCAATGGTTGTGGTAAAACGACAATTTTATCATTCATTACTGCTGAACATCCTCAGTCTTGGAAATCCGTTATAAGTATTGGCGGTGTGCTTCGAAGACCAGGAAGTGGCGTCACTTATTTCGAGACCAACAACATAATTGGATTATCATCTCCGGAATTACACTCACTTGTACCGCCTAGCATGACATTTTATCAAATTATAACGAACGGTTTGATACCTAATATTGGTAATTCGAATTTCAATTTCAGTTTTAAAGAGCATGAAATTCCACCCCACGCAAAATTCATTTTTAGGCAATTCATGCCTGAGATTGAGGCTAGTCTTCACTTGACATTCAGCGAGCTTTCCATTTCCCTTCAAAAACTTGCCTTGTTTTTGAGAGCAATCATAAAAAACCCTGAAATTTTACTTCTAGATGAAGCATTTTCAGGTATGGACGAAAAATTGGCCGCTCATTGCCACTTGTTTCTTGAAGAGCATTTGAAGCACACAACAGTGCTAGCTATCGGCCATCATGATAGGGAAGTACCATCTTATGATTATGTTTTGAAGATCGGGACCGGCAGGTCACCCAAGTTCTATGCCGTAAAGGATAATATTCACCAAAATGTCAAAAAATAAGCCCGAGCTTCGTCCTTATCGTTTTGACCTTCTATTGAGCTCATTATCAAAGAGAAAAGCTTGCCCCACCAGAAATTCAAAGATGGCAGGGTCTTAAATCGGCACTGGCTACATGGAATAGTGCACATGCATACTGCGGTAGTAAAAAAAGCTTGATAGGAGATTAGTTGCCTTCACGACTAAAAGCAATGTCTCTTTTGGCATGATGGCATAGCGCCTCACGCATTTCAAGAGCTTCTGGGTTGAAAGGGGATTATTCATGTTTGATGGAATATGTATGTGTTATGCTCTTGTCCGGTATTTACCTACAGGTAATGCGCGTCGCCCCCAAATGGTCGAAGTAGTAGAGCATCTTTTATACGCAGAATGGAACTCGTTCCCATTTTCGCGCAGTTCAAACCTTTTTCCTTGGTAACCGAAATTTCCGCTTTTATAGGTTCTCTACTGAAAACATATCATGTCCACTTTAATACCAGACGCCCCGGAGGATACGCGACCAGAAAATGTTAAAGCAGAACTAGAGTATGGTAAGCTCTCTTCCAGTGAGTATTTGCACGTTTCGAAACATCCAGTAGGAGAGCCTTTGCCAACCCCTATTGATGACGAACCGCCATACTTGATACATTTAGCAACTTTGCTAAGTTACTTGATCTTAATAATAATAGGCCACATTCGTGATTTTTTTGGAAAGATTTTCAAACCGCAAGACTATGAAGATTTGATTGAGAAAGATGGATATGCTCCATGGTACGATGGCTTTGAGAACTTTTACGTTCGGCGCTTGAAGACAAGAATTGATGATTGTTTTGCAAGGCCAGTACACGGTGCTCCTGGAAGATATATTAAATGCTTTGAAAGGGTACGTAAGAATAAAGATTATACTTATTCTGGAAAATCAGTGGAGTGCTTAAACTTATCATCATACAACTATTTAGGCTTCGCTCAGTCTCATGGGGTCTGTACAGATAATGTTCTATCACGGGTTGAAAAGCTCGGTACCTCATCATGCTCTCCTCGCAATGCCATCGGTACTACAGAACTACACACCAAATGTGAAGATGTCATAGCAAAGTTTGTTGGGAAAGAGGATGCAGTAATCGTGAGCCAGGGTTACGGAACTAATGCAAGTCTATTTGCGTCTCTTGTTGATTCACAGTCTCTTGTAATAAGTGATTCGCTAAACCATGCTTCCACTCGATTTGGAATCCGGCTATCAGGAGCCATAGTGAAAGTTTTCAAGCATAATGACATGAAGGATTTAGAGAAACTTATCAGAAATCAGATTGCTCAAGGACAGCCGAAAACTCATCGCCCTTGGAAGAAAATTATCATCGCGGTCGAAGGCTTATACTCCATGGAGGGAAATATGGTGAATCTCCCAGCAGTTGTTGAATTGAAGGAAAAATACAAGTGTTATCTTTACGTCGATGAGGCCCACTCAATTGGTGCTCTTGGTCCTCAGGGAAGGGGTATATGTGACTACTTTCTGGTTGACCCTCGGAAGATTGACATTTTAATGGGAACATTGACAAAATCATTTGGCGCAACAGGTGGTTACGTGGCTGCCGATAAATGGATTATTGATAAGCTAAGACTCACCTACTTGAATAGCAATTTTGGGGAGGGAGTTCCTCCTCCAGTGTTGGAGCAAATCATATCATCACTAAGTATCATAGATGGAACTATCAACCCAGGTGAAGGGGAGGAGAGGTTAAAGAGAATTGCCTTCAACTCGCGCTATTTGCGCCTTGGTCTCAAAAAGTTGGGCTTCATTGTTTATGGAGCTGATGACTCTCCGGTGATCCCACTTTTGTTGTACTTGCCAGCAAAAATGCCGGCAGTCTCGAGAATACTATATTCCATGAAGATTGCAGTAGTTATAGTTGGATATCCTGCAACTCCCATAACTACAGCTAGAGTGAGATTGTGCGTCAGCTCAGCATTGACAAAAGAGGATCTCGACTACGTTCTTAAAATGTTCAACGATGTCGGAGACCTTTTATACTTAAAAAACAGCAGTGGAATAGCTGGCGGCTCGAGGCTCCCGGGAGTACGGCCAAGGATGCCTATAGAAGACGTTCTCAACACCAATGTTGCAGACTGCAAACTCCCAAAATTATTTTGACATGTATTTACGTGTTTTAACACGTTTTGTCCTGTGTATACAGTGAAACCTGGGAAAGCCGAACACCTTGTAAGCCGGAGCCTCTTTGCTGACATGAGCCGCACGAAGACTCCCGCGCATAGTTAGGAAAATTAACTATGGGAAAAACCCCTCGATAAACAGAAAACCTCTTTACTCGTTGAAGAGGACGGCATTTCCCTAAATTCCCGATTATCCAGGCTTCACGTGTTTTGTGGCCGATTCCGAAACTTAAGGGTCCAAAAATCGTGGACGTTTTCAAAAATAGGATAGCAAACTTCTCATCCAAGCTTAGTTGGTGAAGAGGCCTAATTTGCACTCAATTTTCCTCCAGAGGAATCGCGATACGGTGCCCTGAATTCATTTACCAAGAACCATTGATTTACTACAAAAAAAAATTGCTTGACCTGATACCAGTTGCTTCTGTTTGACTATTCGACCCTTTCACAAATCGGAGAAAAATCGGTGATGGTATCTTGTATACAGTATAGATAGATAATATGCAGTAAGTCACATCCTGTACTGGTTAAAGTGTACGATTTGGACGTCATAATTATGTTCGGCTTAACCAGGTTTTAGTGTAATACTAGTCAGTGATGTGAGCGACGCGTATTCTAATCAGAAAAATCGTTAATATCGATACTTTCATTATTTTTCTCGACATCATGTATTATATCCATAGTGAAATATCGAATCGCTGACGAAATAGTGAACACCAACGCAAATAATTCGACGATGCCTTGTGTTTGAGTGTACTGATGCGCAGCATCAAAGAAAAAATCTCACCAGAACTGCCTGTCGTCAAGTAAGAAAATGTGCCTGCGGTTAAGTTCCACAAATGTTTCTCACAGCAGAGACATCATCCAAAATAGTAGAGTCGATAGCTCTAGTAATTCTAGGAGGCATGAGGAGTAGACGAGTAGTTGTTTTTTAACTAAGAATGAAGTATCAGTAAGAGTTAGCAATTGTCAGGATTACTTAGGTAACATAGACTCAAGGCAGACGTTACCCCTTTTAAATAATGTTGTCGAGATAGAAGTTCATCCTTCTGGAATGGGCCTTAAAATACAACCACACATTAACCCCTCAATGTGTAACAGTATTACCCCTCACTTTACTCTGGCTTGCAAAGTAAATGAATGATCTTTTGTTATTGTTGTGCATATAACCCTATGTAATAATTCTAGTTAGTCCCTCGCTTTGTAGGAGTTTGTACATGATTTACCGAAGGAGAATGATGTACAAATAATAGGAGCAGTGATGTTAGTGATTTTTTTTTGAATGATATAGCGAACTAGCAATAATATTATTATATTATATTGAAAAAACAGCTAATATAATGGTACTAATTGTTTTTCTATATCGATTACTAATCAATTAGCGATAAATAATAATATCCGGAAAAAATCGGAAAAATCGAAAGTAATTGTCTGACCAGCTGTACTATACCAATTTTGCTAGCCAAAATTCATGAGAAAAAGATTACCAAAATTATTAAATTTTGCCACAATTCAGAAGTGTTGCAAGCAATGAACGACGTATGTGTAATTTGGGACATTATCCCTAAGTACAGGATATTCTGAAAAGGTATGCTGACGACTCGTAGAAAAAGTTGACAAAGGCCGCTACCCGAGAGGTTGTTAGAGGTGGCTTTTCTATCAGATGATTTCACAGCATCGCGAATCTCACTGCGCGGAATCCAAGCGGAATGCGCATGCCCTTCGATTTACGTGACCAGATAAAATAACTCCTTTCTGATTTTGATTCGCGTGCACATGTCGCCCCAGAAATGAGAGAGCTCGAACCCCTTGTCCCACCTTTGAGATTCAGCAGTCTCGAAGATAACCTTTATCGTGGCGGGTATCCCAGGAAAATAAATTTCGCTTTTCTCGAGAGTCTAAATTTGAAAACAATAATATCCCTTACCCCTGAGGCCATCACCGAAGCTACAGATCCGAGTTTCTGGAAGTTCACCAAAGATAGCAACATTAACTTAGTACACATAGAATGCGCACAGTCGGGAAAAGGAAAGAAAAGAGGGGTGCCCATGGGCTATTCGACTGTTCTAGAGGCTCTTCATTATATCATTCATGATAGGTTCTCGCCTGTGTACCTTCATTGCCTCAATGGGGGCCAAGTCGCCAGCCTAGTCGTGGCCTGTCTTCGGAAAGTACAATTTTGGTCTTCAATAGCCATATTTAATGAATTCATAAATTTTACAACAAGCATGACCTTGAATGACCGAAGCTTTGTGGAAGGCTTTCGAGGAGAAATCAAATACCGAGTGGACGGAAAGGTGGGTTGGCTTTGGAAGGGAATTAGTAAGGGCGTTATAGGTAGTCACCCGACTATAAAGTTGACGGAAGAAGAACATCCTTTAGATTCAAGCGTCGACGCACTTTAGCATCTAGAGTAGAATAAACAATAGGCGTTTTGATTGAGCACTTTGCTTTGTTTGCATTTGTGTGTGACCTTGGAGTCATCAAAGTAAGTCCAGTCTGTTGGAGAATTCGACTGTCTCACGAACGAGGTATAATGACCTGTAGTCAAATTTCCGAAGTGATTCACGACACCATACAACGTATATTTGAAAGGCGGCTTTTGCCCTCGGTCTGGAAATTTAGACAAGAGCTCAAGTTCTTTTGCTTCGCTAAACTGATCTTGGGACATGTGATTGATATGAGACCCTACAGGTGGCCAAAATCGCGTTAAGTCCAATAAACCATCAACCGGATATTGAACGAAATTCTCTAATTTTCTGAATTGACCGTTCTGAGTTTTAAATCTTTTCAAGTGAATGATCAATATCTTTGGTAGACGCGAAATAATTAATTTTTTGGTCAGTCTTGTGAATTGTTTGCAATTTGGACAATGCCATTTGTTGTCTTCATCCAACAATTCTGTCTCAACAAACATGTCCAAGCATTCGAAAAGCAGTATTGTCTGTTTAGAATTGACGAGCTTTTCGGGTATGGGCAAAGATAGGGTCGAAAAAGAAGTGTAGGTACTAGAAGTAAAGTGGCATACTAAACATCTCAACCGAGATACGTATTGGCCCTGAAATAAGTCAACAATTATCGAGAAGTTCAATTTAAGGTACCTTTCCCATTCAACAGTTGAAGCAAGGCGCACGGGTAGCGTTTCTCTAACTTTTTCTTGTTCCCCTGAAAGCTCCGATATAGCCTGTCTTTCATTAAGGGTATTCACCAGCCGTTGATTCAAGTCTTCATGTAGCGAATCCAACATAAAATTCAAAAATTCAATGCAGTCTTGCTGTTCAGTAGTTGAAAACTGGTTACCAGGCGAGAAGGAGCCAATGACCTTTTTAAATTTCACTGGAGCTATTGATTTGCCATCGTTAAGCCACATCTGTTCCATGAGATCAGCAAAGACAGAAGTTACCACACCACGCAGTCCCAACGGGTTCTCCATATTGATGTGGTTTTTGAAAGATCCAGCTCCATCGCCTTCTTTTCTCGAGATACTGGGGTCCAAAAATTCAGGTAGCCCAGGGCTCGCTACCAAACACTGAAGGACACAATTCATATAACAAGAATTCCCAAGATTTTTCAATCCTGTAGAGCAGAATTTTGCAGAATTTTTGGTTTCTGGAGCGAAAATATTCGTTGCAGTCAACTTTTCAGTGGGGCCTTTATTTTTCAAATCCTTGCTTGATTCAAAATCAGCTTTCATCGACAGTGAATTCTCACGAGGATACTCAATTTTGTCAAAGCCGCTGCCAAGATAATCCTGAAATGTCTTTAGATATTTCGAACGCAGAGAATGTCGAATATTCGCGACATCCTCTAATTGATCGACAAAACGAGCCATCAGTTGACGAGCCAAGCCAGCTTCACCTTGTACTTGATACCACCTCTGCAATCCTCCATTGAGGAACAAGGGAAAGTGTTTCAATCTCAAGTTCTTACAGCCGCACCTGAACGTTAGCAATTCGATCAAGTCTTTGAAGGGATTGTTGGACAAAAAAAATTCACTCGCGCCTGTGATCAATGGCATCAATGATTCAAACTTGTTATCCGAGAATAAACCAAACTTTAGGTCGTAAATGACAACCATGTCATACTGGTTACGTTTACGAAATAAAGCAAGTTCTTTCTCGGTCAAACCTTTTTGCTCGAGTGCAACTTCGAGATCTTCGACAGTCGGATTCTCCAAATCTTTGAATAAACTTTTGATGATTTGAGGCTCAATATTCAAGACACTGCCAAAGTTAATATGACTAAAAGCGAATTCTTTTTTGCTTCGGAAATCAAGGAGAAGTACAGAATCAGGACAAGTCCGTAACTGGGTGTTCAACTCGGACGGGGAAACATGATCCTGATGCAATATAACAGGAACACCCACAAACTGACGATTAGAAGAAAACTTGAGTTTCAGTAGTCGACCTTCTAAATTGCCTTGAAGGACATTGCAATCCTTGTTGTAAAAACATGTCTCCACTCTCAGCTCACCGGATTGAAGTGCACGAAGTGTTTTCCCCACATCATCGATCAAGGGAGTAAGAGCAGTGTCCGTAATTTCCTGCAATGAGGCACTCAACCGCAGCGCAACTTCGAAACAGAAGAGTGCTAACTCGTGATCACAATAGCCTAGTGAATCGAGCTTTTTGATCTGATATTTGAAAATCTCTAGTAGTGTAAGGATTTTTTTGATGATTGTGGTAGCACTTAGTTTTTGATTCAAAATATCCGCCGTAAACTGCAAAGTGTACTTCTTGAGGTCGTTCACTCCCGGCGAAGTGCTGAAGATTAAATCACTCATAAACTCCCTAGTGTAGAAGTGTGAGTCCTCTCGATACACAAATATGAGTGCGTGAAAAACCTGTACACAATGAGAAAATTACTCACATTCCTGATCCGCGGAAACGACAAGCTTGTTTGAACCGCTCCTTCATAGTAGGATATATGGAGGAGATGCTATCTGCAGTGTGATCTTCTAATGTGTAAACCATGACGAGTACTAGTGTGGAGACAAACATGAATACTCTTATTCACTCAAACAAAGTTGTCTGAAGTATACAAAATCCCAGGTGAAAAGTTTTCACCCCTATATATACTCCTAGGGCGAGGCACGCCCTCTTCTATGAAGGTCAACACGATAACATCAGGACACTATGAGTCTAGAACCTCTGGCGTCTAACAAAGCTCGTCTCGTCACACTTGTGCGACAATCTAATCACCCGATAGCGACAGTCATCTCCTGTCTGGATATTTTCTCACTTAGACTTTCAACTCCTCTGATGCTTCCCAATCTCCATGGCTTCAATGGATAAGATGTTGAAAGGCAGCGGGATAAAGTTCCCCAGATAGTCCGTATTACGTATATGACTTCATCAAATGAACGAATTTCATGGCCAAGATCTGTCATCGCCTCACGGGGTCTTCTACCGTCGTTTACATTTGTCACTAATACAAAACGCATGTATCACTTTTGTAGATTTGACTCACGAATCTACTCATTCGAAAGAGCACGGGGTTGTGCGAATAATATTTAACCGTTTTGATAGTAGCCGCCATGAAGAACGGTCAACAGACTACAGTGTGCCTTCGGTATAGGAATACTCTTATAACGAAAAAGAAAAGTATCTACCGATTGAAAGGCAATTTTCAGGAAAAGGGCGGTCTGTGGCCTTAATTGATGAAAATAAAAAAGCGTTTGAAAGCTCATAAATGGCCATAGAGGCCCATTTGGTGTGAAAAATGAATTTCATGTCGAAGGGGTGGACACGCGTTTGCTGTGCGCGAACCGTACCGCCAATCCAAAGCGGAAGTTCTCAGTTTGAGGCGCTGTACAGAGTATTAATTTTTTGGAGAAATTTACTGCCGGAGAAAGAAGGAAGCTTGAATAAAGTGCTCATCCATACACAAACTTCAAACAACATCGGTGTGAAGACTGGTTTAATAAAACGTAGAACAAGCATATGAGTCAACAAACACGTGTCAAAGGCACGCAGGGATATCTTATGGATGTACATTGGAGTCGTTACGCAATCTTAATTGGTTCGTTGACACTGTCCGCCACGTCTATTGTTCTCGTCGGGGTGATCGTCTGGATTGTATGTGGGTTCTTTCTATAGTGATATAGTTTTCTTGTCGTACCGATTTAGTGCGGCTGCCCTGAATACATGTTGTTTCTTTAAAAAAAGATGTCAAAATTCACAAATGGTTGTCCCAACTAAGACATGCACTATACATTTACATCACTACACCATTTATGCTTGAAAAAATTGCATGTAAGAATATAGATTGGCTCTGCAAAAGGTTTTCTTATGCCGACCTGTCTCGATAAGAATTCGTAAAGCAACAACCGCAAAGAAATGGCTGCTCAAGCACATCCTTGCACTGTTGAACTATTGGATCCAATGCTATATTCCTGACCACTCTGTTAACTGTTAGTTAAACGGGACTGAGTTCAGAGAGCCTTCGTAAAGTAATTCCCCTCTCATCACTCTTATTCTAACCAGTGTTTTCTAAACAAATATATTTAGCTTAGTTGATTTCATGGAACAGGGCATCTGAAGACAAACGTCGACCATATGATATGCGAATCAACATCTGTAGACAGTCCTAAGCATAATCGACTCGGTTTCAGTTGAAAAAAGTTTTCAGACTAAAAGAACTTTTGTATGATTGTTTTCTGAGAGATTTGAACTACTTTCGGAATTTCACACAAAATGCCACGCGTTAAACACTAAAACAAAAATCCCTCAAACGTTTGGAAAATTATGCACCTCACAATGCCAAAATCATAGCTCGAAATTAATTTATTAGACACTACACTCCTAGACTCATGTACCGATAACCGCTTGTGGAACTCTCCGTGCTTAGGCGAATTTAAACTTTCCAACAACCGATTAAACCATTACTTCATCCTAAATATGTTATGAATAACTTTGTAGGTTAATTTTTCTAGTGGGGATGATCCCAAACATTTATCAAACAAATTATTCCGTATCATCTGCAAATTATTTTCTGTGTGACTCAATTCTAAAACAGAGAAAAAGTTTTTCAAACTAGTCGGCCCGAAATTCGTGAAAAACATTCATCACTGAGTTGGAATAGGGAAAGTAAAACAGCGTAAAGATATTCGCATTCGCCGGTGTGAGGATTATCAACTTTCCCCTGGTCACTGTCCTTCAATGATCTCATATAAAAATGTATGTGAAGTTTAAAACGAAGAAAATCAGAGGAAAGCATTCGGGGCTGTATAAAATTTTCTGCTTTCATTTTCTTGAGGCCGTGGTTTGGAAAAAAATTAATATGTTTTAGATTGAAAGACGGACAAAAATATTAGGCTCACAAGCATCCACCTTGAAATTGAAATAAAAAGATGTTTAAGATGTTTAGGAAGCACCTATACGATCCAGGCGATTCAGATAGCTATAGTTCGAGTGATTAGAAATATGAATTCTACCGTAGTAAATCCAAAAATGAGGTAACTGGATACGTTTTATCTTAATTTTATGGGATCTGGTTTCAGGACATGCGCCTAGATCTCCTAAAAGAAATTGGAACTGCGTGTTTTATTGGCTAAGCGGAGTGAGGCGTGTCTGATAAGTGTGTTGTGTGTTATTCGGTGAGAAAGGACAATCGAACTATGTCACCAACACTTTGTGTGAACTTGGTAATGAAAAAATGTGAGGCATCGATTGAACCATTTTTTTATAGTCCTGAAGGCCAAAATATGGTCTGGAAGAAATTTGTAGGATAAATTGTTCGTTCACTAAGGAGTGACATCGGCTATTGAAATTTTACAAGTGTAGTGGTTCTGACGATAAAATATTTCTGTTTCCATTCTACGCATTCAAAGATCAATTGAATTTCTTTCCATGCAATCATTTAAATCCTACCAGGTTAAAAGCATTTCGGAATTATTTAGAATTGTCTGATTCCAGGTGAGGATGGGCAATTGGGAATGCATCAAACTCGATTATACATCCATTGCAAGTATACGATGACAGTGCTATTGTTATACAACCATTCGCTCGTGGAATTTATTGGAACCGGATATACTCTATCTAATTACGAAAGGGGAATGAACCTCGACATGAATAGTAAATGCTGCATGAGGGAGGATCATTTGGTTAGGGAAATCTACTACTATTGGCCTGGTGCGACTTGAAAAGCATGCTTGTTCTGAGAAAAAAATCACATAAGAAATTTGTTTGAAAGTTTATTCTTGGAAAATAAAGACTTGTGGTATTCTTGATGGACTTCGAACTCGAATACGTGAGTGTCTATATAAGGTAGTTTCCGTAGTTTGCCGAATTGCTATGTTTGTGATGGTATAATTTGTAATGATTTGTAAAAGTCGTTCCTGCTAAAAATTAAAGATGAATTGTTTTAGGTGACTTGTTTTTTGCTCTCTTCAACCTCAAGGAAATATATTAGACATGGCTTTGAGAGCAAATTCCCACAGCGATTTGGGGTGTTCTTTAAGTGTCAGTGAATTCAAATTTTTGGTGCACGTAATTGATCTGGAAATTAAGCTTAAAGCTTAAACTCGGTTTCACCTTATAAGCCTATGAATGGAAGTGGCAATGAGATGTAATTGGAGGACAACGTCAATCTGAATTGTACAATTTGCCTAAAAACTTCGTAGTTTCGGTTGGTGCTAAACCTTTCTGCGCGAGAAGTGCACCGCCTGAATGTTTGAAAATGTACACCTGAAGCCACGAAGGAGACACGAACAAGAAATATTTATTTTGTTTGTGAGATCTCTACAAACATTTGCCGTGCGACTGGTCTCCAACACCGACCAAGAATCAGTGTCGTAGTTGGGACTATTAATCCAGCCTCTTCGAAAGTTGACATTTTTTTTTTCTATCTCAGTGAGCTCCTACAGAATCGACGGCGAATTCAGGCTGAAGCACGTGGCCCAAATGGATCCAATGCAACGTTAACCCTACCGGTTCTCTTCACCAGCATGATAGAAAAAAAAAGTGAAATATTACGAAGCCACCTGTGGGACGGTTCAAGTCGAGATAAACTGCTACGGATCTATCCACTACAGAAACCATTCCAACCCATCCTTAAGCCAGGCTAGGAAGCTGTTAGGCTCCTAGTCGCGCTAGAACCAGAACTCCCCCGATGGCTTGGTTTTTGGGGGCAATGCCCTTCCCACACACATGTCTCGCGACTGTGTTTTTATATATAGTACGATTACATGACTTAAGAAAAAAAAAGTCCTGGATGTGGGGTTCTATTGCACCTCACATCGTGTGACATTCAACCATGGAAACACGTATAGTAGTATTAAGTGGCGGGACAGCTACTAATGATCTAGTTCCACTTTTCGATCTGCTATGCGGTAGAGTTTCGTATGTTTTGCCCATCCTGGATAATGGTGGTTCAACATCCGAAATCATCAGAGTCATTGGAGGTCCAGCAATAGGCGATATTCGATCCAGGCTTACCAGACTTATTCCAAATGAGCTGGCCGAGATTCGAGGACTTTTGTGTCACAGATTGAGTGAGTGTTTTGAGACTGCAAAGATTGAATGGGATCATATTATTGATGGATCACACGCGTTATGGCTTTCAATCCCCACTTCAACTAAAGAGATAATTCGGTCCTTCTTACTCCACATACACGTGGAACTTTTGAAGAAGAATGGAGCTTTCGTTGATTCCGGGCTGGATAAACAATTCAACTTTCTGTTTGCGAGCATTGGAAATATGTTCTTGACAGCTCTTCGACTATTTACTGGTTCCTTGAA
The DNA here is from genome assembly GCA_030583235.1 of Metschnikowia lunata. Taxonomy (NCBI): domain Eukaryota; kingdom Fungi; phylum Ascomycota; class Pichiomycetes; order Serinales; family Metschnikowiaceae; genus Metschnikowia; species Metschnikowia lunata. The sequence continues at coordinate 117,065 of JAJMHP010000037.1, read as the reverse complement.
CTCTGCCATCGAGCTTTTCGTGAGAATAACGGGTATCAGCACTGAGACTGAAATTCTTCCTTGTATCAACACCAACTTCAGCTATCACATAAGTGCACACCTCGTTGATGGCTCTATAATAACGGGGCAATCCCAAATATCGCATCCTTCTCCAGCGCAAATTCACCTGCTTCTGCTGAAGAATTTAGGTCTCAGAAATGATCGTTATCGATATCCAGCTGTTGATGACAAATTCCACAAGAGCACAAATGTTGAAGATGGATCTCGTTCTTCTGATGAAGAAGTAGGTAACACACCACTTTACACTCATCCAGAGCTCAAGAAGTCGCAACTTCACTTCACTAAAACCAGCAAAGTGGAACCGCTTACTTCCCGTATAAAAAGGATCATGTATATATCTCCATATGGGCAAGAAATATGTCCAGCTGCTCAGAATAGAGTGCTTTCGCGACTTCTGCAGGCGGATATGATTATTTACTCGGTCGGATCTCTTATGACCAGTATTATCCCAATTGTCATCTTGAAAGGTGTTGGCAAAGCCATTGCCCACAATGGTGCGATCCCTAAAAAGCGGGTGTTGTTTTTGAACGGGAATCAGGATCGTGAAACTTACGGCTTAGATGGCTTCGATCACGTTAGAGCGATTGTGGAGCTGGCTCAGTATCTGATGAAGCAGTCTGGCCAAGATTACAAATCAGCGTGGTCGCTATTTGTGACTCATGTGTTCTACATCAGGAACTCTGAAATATATGTGGATGTGGATGCATTCGGAGAGTTGGGAATTTCATGTGTTGCGGTTGATAGGAGTGCTGCCGCCATTGATAAATACGACTTGAATGATTTGCGGGAAAAATTGGTACAAGTTGCAAGCTTAACTTAAAATCAATCAATCGTACCACATTTTGATTAACTCTTCAGAAACTGCAGATGGCGTTAATACCCCCAAATCTGTAATTAAAGCGGTAATGAATTCTTGAGGTGTGTAATCGATCAACTGTGTTTTGAGAAATCTTTCATCTGATGTATCGTCAGTGACATTCGAGATGCAAACTATCTCTTTGGGCAAATCATCGGGAGTTAATGGAAACAAGCGAACAAACTTGTGAGACTCTGTCACCACGTAGAACGGTTTGTTATTAGCTTTGGCAAGACACCCAATTTGGTATGATCCGATATGATTAATGATTCCGCCACTTTCAACTACACCCTCAGCCCCCACCAAAATTTTGTCAACCTTATGTAGCATGTAACCAACCGCATTATCTACAATCACCTCCACTGGAATATCGCTCTCTTTCAAAAGTTTAGCCATAGTGTATCCTTTCCCCGTCGGTCTTGCCTCTGTGACTATCACTTTAAAGCGAAGCAAATTTTCTTCTTTAGCTTTCAGAAGAAGCTGAAACACCACACGAGAATAGGAATGAACCAATATAGTATCATCATCTTTAATGAAGGATACCCCGTACAGTGCAGACTTGTCTCTCGATTCTTTTGCTCTCTGAACAAATAACTCACCATTCTCCACTAAATTTCTTTTGCAAGATTCCCAATCTGAGTAGAGCTTCGTATTTCTGAGAACAAAGCGCATGAATAAATCACACCCTGCTGACAAAGAGATTGCGTTCGAAATCGACAGTTTTAATCTTTCGATATTAGAGCGGACAAGGTTTATCAACTCACTGGAAGTAGACGGTTGCTTGACCCTCAACATTGTCACGAGAGACTCAATTGCAGCTATAGGCATAGTCATATCCTTGTCATCTTCCAAGAACTTGAGATATGTTTCTTTGACATTGAAATCAGTACTTGACATGATTATCGACAACGTGCGTGCTGTTTCGTCAATCAATAGCACTAAAGTAAATAGCTGGTGTATTGATTGGCCTCTGGGAAGATCCGTGCTCTCGAGTGGACACACGACACTCTAATTATTGAATGAATCAAATACTCCCAACACCTAAAAAGATGGATTTGTGAGAGGCACAAATTATTGGTGTATAAGTCTGCAAATTGGGATGTTTAAGTGTAAATTGTAGTAATTAGAGAAAAGACTAACCCGAAAGTTGCGTGCATATAACTTCGGCAAAAACAGTCACTGAGACTGTGTGTATTTCCGATACCGCAAGTTGCGTATGTTTGAGAATGGCCCGGGGGTTTTACCGTCACGTGATCTGAAAAGTTTGCAATTCTTCAGTGAAAATTCTCACGGCCTCTTCGCTGTTTACTACCTATTGTTAATACGAAAACATGTCTGACCAAGAAGTCTTAGTTTTGAGAGGTACTTTAGAAGGCCACAATGGCTGGGTAACATCCTTGGCCACTAACCAAACCAAACCTGACTTGTTGTTGTCCGGCTCGAGAGACAAGACCTTGATTGCCTGGAAGTTGACTGGCGGTGAGGACCACCAATACGGTGTAGCGAAGAAGTCCTTCATCGGGCACTCTCACATTGTTTCCGATGTCACTATCTCTGCGGATGGAGCTTATGCTTTGTCTGGTTCTTGGGACAAGACTTTGAGATTGTGGGATTTGGAGACAGGAGAGTCCACTAAAAGATTCGTGGGTCACACCGGTGATGTTTTGTCTGTCTCGATTGCCAACAACTTGAGACAGATTGTTTCTGCCTCTCGTGACAAGACCGTCAAGGTTTGGAACACCATTGGTGAGTGCATGGAGACTTTGTCTGGTCACAAGGATTGGGTTTCTGCCGTCAGGTTTTCGCCTGACAAGGAGACATCCACCGTCATCTCTGCCTCTTGGGACAAGACTGTTAAGGTATGTCTAGTTTCTTTTCTAATTCCGTTCAATCACTGAATTCTCTCAGCGTGACATGATGTTACCTATATTTGCTACTTCAGACGGGTCTTTATGCTCCGAATGAGATTTTCCATACACCAAGATCTCTGATCTCACGCGAGGCTTCTCATTTATTGCGTTTTACTAACAATTTAGTCTTGGGACTTGAACGACTACAAGCTCAACGCTGACTTCATCGGTCACACTGGGTACATTTCATGCATCACTATCTCTCCTGATGGATCTTTGAATGCTTCGGCTGGAAAGGATGGTGTCATTATTTTGTGGGACTTGAACACTAACAACACTTTGTACACTTTGAACGCATCGTCTGAAGTGCACGCTTTGGCCTTCTCTCCAAGCAGATACTGGTTGGCAGCTGCCACCTCGTCTGGTATCAAGATTTTCAACTTACAAGAAAGAACTTTGTTGGATGAGTTGAAACCAGAATTTACTGTGAGCTCAAAGGCAAAGGAACCCGAGGCTATTTCTTTGGCCTGGTCTGCTGATGGTCAGAATTTGTTCGCTGGCTACACTGATAACATCATCAGAGTCTGGCAAGTTATGACTTCTTCGGCCTAATCATTTGACTTTGTTAGTTAGTTAAATAAGAATATTTTGCCGGAAGATGTGCCTCCTAGGAACCAATTATTCGTAGGATGACTAGCTACGACAGCTGGAACTGCTGTCATAAAATCGGGGGCGCTCAAATTCAGAATTAAGGATCCGTTCTCCCCGTATACATCAATGCTTCGATTCATGTTACCAATGATAAACTTCGGTATTCTGTCCGCGGGACTCCTCTGCCACCTCGTTTTTAAGATCGAAACCCATCTACCAGTCTGGCAATTGTGCTTCAACTCCCGTTGCGGCTTCAACGGAAACGAGCTTCTTGAGCTTTTTCGTGTCTTTTGTCCACCCGAAAAATCATGATCATCGACATCAAATAGTCTTATTCTATCGTCATAGCCATTGCAGACTAATCGCTGGCTCTCACTCCAATCAACATTAGAGACGGAAAGCTTTGAATTGTATTCACTGTAGGGAGTTGGCAACAACAAACTATGCGCTGTCGTGTGCCTGCCCACATTTCGGAGATCCCAAATTTTGAGCGATCGGTCGAGTGATGCCGTAGCTATCTGATACTCGATTGCTGGATTCACACAAAATCCTCCAATCTTCCTATCATGCAATCTAATAAGGCTTTTTGGGTTAGGCTTCTTGAGTATCAGTCTCATATCATGCTTGAGAAAATGGCCGCTCAGGGTAGTTATATATAGCATATTTGGTGAAGGACAATTCAAATCAGAAATCCCGAGAACATTATCCATATCGTCAAGAACGGAAATATGCTCAGTGAACTTTTGCTTATAAAGATCCAATGCTCTGCATGATCCATCATAGGAACAAGTCATGATATTCGTAGGTCTTTGATAAACGTCAGCAATTTTTGTTATTGCTCTACCATGGGGTCTTGTAAGTATGCATATCTGATTATCTTGTTCTGTTCTTTGATCAATGAGCCATATCCCAAGAGATCCATTTGTATCTCCCGCTAGAGCTATTCTGTCCGTCGAGGACGGATGAAACAAAAGTGATGTAATTCGGTGAGGAGTCAACTTGAGGTTCAAGTATTTCGAGTCCAAAGAAACCTTTGTCATTAACTTGGAAGCTGGTCGCTTTTCATTGCGTGTTTTCTCTCGTGTGTTGGATGTAACCCGTTTCCCCACTTCTTTCAAAGCCAAAACCTCATTCTTGAAATCATGCGGTGGAGCTGGTTTCTCGTCACCCAGTGGTATGATGTCATCTGTCGGACCATAAACATGATCTTCCGATAAGAGTAAGCCCAGCTTAGGATCCGCAAGTAGGTCCTCGACAACAAAGTCGCCTGACAACCTGGACAGTCTTCGCTTCTCTAAAGCCTCACGTGCAAGACTCGCTTCTTTTGCTATCTTCTCTTGCATTAGAGTCTCAGATTCATCTCCAATCTCTTTCGTAAGTCTCTTTGATCGCCTCAACGAGGCGGATTTCGTGATTCTGTTTTGTCGTTTGGCTCTTTCATTGACTTTAGGCTTGGCCTTTGGAGTAAGCAAAGAACTGAGAGTATCTATTTTTAGGTTCCTGAGTAACTCGTTATTTCGCTCGATATTTTTTTGGCGAATGGTCGATAAATCCATAGCTTATTGTAGCACTGTTCCTCTCACCTTGAAATTTATGGGAGCTCGGCTCACCTAATCCCGAGAGCCGGCAGCACGTGCGGGTCCGTGCGATCGCACGCGTTGTGAGATGGGATGTATAAGAGAGCGAAGCTGAATAGTAAAATCAAGCACAATAACTGTTCAGAGTCTCGTTATACACACGGAACAATTGCGATCAGGTGATTCTTTCCAACAAAAATGGACACAAATTGTGTCATAGAGCAAAGGCTTCGCGCTTTGGATCAGATTGATGAAGGCGTTGTCATGGTTTTGGAAAAACTAAATTGTATCTTTAATAAGCATGTGAATCCAAGCCAAGGGCAGCCACGAGACTCTTGTAAAGCTAAGGAGCTATTTGTGGATGACCTTAAAACTTTTTTTAGCACATTGAGCAACATAGCCATAAGTTTGAGAAAAGAAGTCAAAATTATGGATGAGACCTGTGGAGCTGATGAGTTCAGCCAAAGCCTGGTGATGATATTACCAATTAATGTAGAAAGAAGAAATATAGTCTTGGGACACAGAAAGCTTGAGATTGAACTCAAAAATTTATAGTGACATTGCTTGAGTTTAGAAATTGAATATGCATACATATCTATAGGATTCAGTGCAGACAACCTCATATCTCTTCAAGGTATCCTTGTTGTATCAACCTATCAACATCAGATTTTCGCACATAAAACTGAGAATTCTTAATGAGGTTGAACACACCGTATTCTGTTTGGACCTCTCCACCATCCTTGAGAACACGCACATCAATGAAAATGTCTCTCGGAGGCTCTAAGTCTCCTGATATGTCTATATCTTCGAAGCTCGATTTGTAGTCAAGTAACAATTCGTGATATTTCTTAAAGTATTCCTGTTCATGATGGCTCAAATTCTCCAATGCAAGTTTTCTGGTTCCGATTCTCCCTTGAGAATTTCCTTCGCTGGCATTGCTCAATTTTGTCTGGGTATCCGGATCGCTCATAACAGGATCAATATTTAGCCACGAAAACTCGGAAATTTTTGTGGCCCTAGCCCGTTCATATGCTAACATACATCGTTTATTTCGCCTGAGGCAAAGATGTGTTACAAATAGTTGGCACTGATTGATTCTTCTTGCTTCGCTTTTCATCTCGGTTTGCGAGGCTTGCTGTTCCGCTAAGAACTCGACATCTTTATGTAGATCGCTTATCTCTAAAAGTACTTTTTTGACGAGAGAATGTTCATAAAGGGGCACCTCTGCCAAGTGAAGACTCCTTTTAGCCTCAAGAATTAGTTTGTTTGCAAAGTCGCCGTACATTGAAGCTTAGAAGGTTAGAGGCAGAGCGGCCTGTGATTCTATCGCGGGTCAGCCACGGTCGTCGCATGGTCGCGCAGCCCCACGCCTTGACTCAGAAGAGGCGTGAGAGTCTCACCCCTTGTTCCATTCGCCTCCGAGGAGAGAAACTCTTCTTGACAATCTTGACAATTCAATTCGCGTAAATTTGAAAATGATTTATCATGAATTCTTCAGCCAGAATTTCTGTCTTACCAATCAAGTCATGGAAAGATGTGTTTTTGTATTATTATTATTTTCTTGTGGCTTATTTCTTTGAGAAAGATGAAGTAGAGGGCTGAATTTTCAAAAGTCATTTAGTGCGAATTTAAAAAAAAAATACGTCAATTGCACGGAGCATAACCGGGGGTTAATAAAGCGATAGTTTTGTGAAACATAAGTGGTACATAACACATTATAAAAATAGAGCCTGCTTTTCCAATTTTACAATCCAGTAAAGCTTTCCCGAAAATCATGGCGATTATTAGTTGGCTGGCTAATAAGCTGCACCCTGTCCATAAATTTCTCGTGGTGAACTCTGCCACGGAGCATCGTCACTTGGTGCCTGCATACAGAACTAACATATATAAGAAGAGAGAAGCCAACTTTGAGGCTGATCATGTACTCATCGATCTCGTGTTATGTCCATCGATATAGATTGGGAGGGCCTCAGCTCTAACAGCGCAGTTACGCGCAACATGAGGGACTTTCTCGATGAACAATTCAATTCAATCTCGCTACCGCCATACATTGACAAGCTATCAGTTTCCGATTTCTCCATGGGTACGACACCACCCAAGATAGTCATTAGGCATATTTGCACTCCTTTCGAAGAATTCTATAGCCAAGCTAGTAAAGAAGATGACCAGGAAGATTTTCCAGGTAATCTGCTGGATGACAGTGTAGGTATGACATCAAGCGGTGATGAAAATGAGGACGAAGATCGTTCAAGGCTTCACACGGGCATTCCGGTCAAAAAATCTTTCCTCCATAAGACATTCGACAAACATGCTGAATCAATGGAGCGCGATGCCCTGAAGCAGTTTCATAATTACCATATGAATAGCCTTGGGTTGGGCCCTCACGAGACAGACGTTCCGCGGGCATATTTCTCGAGCAGTGCAATAAAACTCAAAAATAGTATTGCTGACGAGAAGAATGAATCCGACAAATCCAGCGATATTCAGTTTGTAGTCGAGATTGATTACTGTGGCGATATCATGATTGAAATTTCAGTTAATTTGTCAGTGAACTACCCGTCGGCACATTTCATTTCCCTTCCGATAAAATTGAAAATCACAGATTTGCAAGTCCACAGTTTAGCAGCAATAGCATATATTGAACAAAGTTTGTTTGCATCAATTTTGTGTGACCTCAACTCTCCCGCTGCAGATTACTTCTCAATCTCGAGTGGCCAGGGTAATGCAAGACATACACCAGCAAACTTTCAAGGCGGCAACTTCGTAGATTATGCTGCAACCAATAACAAAGAAAGAATCGAGGTCATTCGAAGTGTCAAGATTGATACTGAAATCGGTGAAAACGAAAACAATGTTCTTAGGAATGTTGGAAAGGTAGAGAAGTTTTTAGTAGAACAGTTGAGAACTATCATCCGGGATGAATTGTGCTGGCCTGGGTGGATCTGTGTGAACCTTTTCAATGAAGCAACCCCACTGGATGAGGAATATTAGTCTTCTTTTACAAGTTCAAGATGCTTAGGCTGTGACTCTTTCTTCTTTCTCTTTCTCTTTCTCTTTCTCTTTCTCTTTCTCTTTCTCTTTCTCTTTCTCTTTCTCTTTCTCTTTCTCTTTCTCTTTCTCTTTCTCTTTCTCTTTCTCTTTTTCTTTTTCTTTTTCTTTTTCTTTTTCTTTTTCTTTATTTTATTTTATTTTATTTTATTTTATTTTTATTTTATTATTTTTTTTCTTTAATACACTCGTGTTCACGGGAGGAGCTCGCAGATCAATTCTATCAGTGTTGGAATTATTCCAGAGGACATGAACAATCCCTAGTTCAGTTTTCGAACTTAGGTGAGCTAACTGTAATTATCACTCATACATTTTAGCCCGTGAAACTGATTGAGTATTAATGGCCAAATGAACAGCCATCATGTTGAAAGATGGGTTTTGATGCAATATCTCTCTAGTTCGGTTTCCTATATTTGGTGCTGAAGAACCTACGTTAGAATTTTACGATGATGTTGCAATCTAGGACTTATCTAAGGTGAGCATTTTTCGGGGGAAGTCGTCTTGGCGCATCACTCCTTTTTGAGTTCTCGCTTTAGCTTTGCAAAGACTGTACGAGAGAGCAGAAGTGAAATACCAGCAAATTTAAAATTTATGACACTTTATTGACCAATTCTGCAGTGCAGCCTTTAGCTCCTCGACTTTGATTCAAGAAGTATATAGTTATCTGTCGATTCCTTTGGCAAGAGTGTGGCTGTTATTTTGTTCTTTCAATAATTTGGACCCCAGTCCTTTCGCCGAGACCGTGGTATGGGAAGCTTAGATGTCATACAATATCCGTGATTTCATTACACTTGTGACAGAATATAAAATAAGCCAGAAATTTAAAGGGGAAAGATGTATAGCCACATTGCTATAATAACTTAAGAATTTGGGTAAGGTTCGGAAGAACTTACTGCTTTTTTTTTTTTTTTTTTTTTTTT
>JAJMHP010000037.1:0-101928 GCA_030583235.1 Metschnikowia lunata | reverse complement strand
TAAAAATAAAAATAAAAAAAAGGAGTGGGTGGACTTGGCTGGTTGGACTTCCTACTCGAGAGAACAGGCAGGTTCTTTAAGAACTTGGAATGGACATTTACTGAAACAGAGCGCTCATACTTGGAAGCGTGGAAGAAGGTAACTCCCAGGACTCGGGATTCCACACCTCCTGACACGTTATACAGACTTCAACCTGAGCAGCTCGATCGTTATGTGAGTCGACTGGTGATACTTCTGAGGGATCAGGGCCCATTTCAATTGAGAGAAGACGAATTCGAAGTATTCAAGACCCATGTCTTCAAATTTTTGAGCCGAAAAAAGCAAGAAGCTTTACCGCCAATACAGCCTCGTCACTTCAAAGAACTTTGCCCCGAGAGCCGATCAGGGTAGCGTTCTTCCTTCTTTCGACTGGGATTCATGCTTCAATACCGGGTGCTTAATACTTGGAAAGTATTAGGGTCAGCAGCTCGGGGAAATGATATATTATAAGTCCGAGAAACTTCGAACTTCTTGAGCAACTTGACCAACGAACTGAGTTTCTTCGGGTTTTCTTCTAAGGGATTATCATGATGGAGAGTGTTTTTGAGCAACTTAGTGTCGGCAATTACTCACCTGAAAATGCAAATACTTAATGTATTCTGTGTGGTTCTTTCTACAGATTCGTAGATTTAGGTGACTTGGTAGACGGGCCGATCACACTGAAGTCCGACCCCTCAATGGCTTTTTTTGAACAGAATAAGCAGCGAGCAAAACTGATTCAAAGCACTTCACTGGGAATTAGGTGTGGTTGTGCACGATTAAATTGTGAAATTTTCTATTTACACTGTTCAATTAACTGTTTGTCGTTAGTACATCTCACAAGAGAACATATCTTGGGGAGTGAGAGACTTCAAGATGCCTCATCGTCGTTGACCTCGGTAATTTTCATCCGCCCTTTTCTTTGTCCAGAAAAGGTCGCATATGCCGCTATTAGCTGCAAGGTGGATCATAGGCCATGATGTATACCTAACATATCGATCTACTTGGTTACGACGTATTACCTTGCGCGAAAAAGATTGTTGCTAGATTGTACAATCACACTTTCTTGAACTTACCATAGCATCAGTTTTATGCTTGTATACCTCGATAATAGAATTCAACAGAATCGATTCTACCGCTTTAATACGACTCGTGCTCAAGATTACCCATCAATGCAGTGAGCAAATTGTGGGCAAAAAAATTCCAGAGGAAAGACACAAAGGTGACAGATTTTTGTAGTAAACCGTCTGAGAAGTCTGTTGGATTTTTCATACCACATGCACAAGACTCATAAACTTCAAAGTTATCAACCGTGGCACATACGTCGCAGCAAAAGTTCAAGATAAACCCAATAACCATTTACCTTCTTGACATCTGATAATTATGTCAATTAAGCCTGACAGTGTCATAAAAGAAAGGAGCTCACAAGAAGATGACATGGTTATGTATTCACTTCAAGCGAAGGCATCAACGTCGTGTTAACAAGTAGGCCCGCGAAATTTCTCTCTTCCCTCTATCGAATTTCTGGAAGATGATTGACGAATGAGGGCTTGTTGTTGCCTCGCATCTTCAGAAGCTCCTGTTCCACCAAAGTCAACATCATTGTAGCCAACACTAAAGAGTCATCAGATATACCCTCCTCCGACCCAGTTGTGGACTCGTATAGTCTAATGGTTCCTTGTAATTTCAAGCCTTCAATTCGTTCGTTTCCACGATCGATAAAGGTTGCAAAAGGATTGGAAGCCACAACTGCAGCCAGGCTCAAAATGCGCAGCACTTCATTTCTCTTTTGATCAACGACGGCCTTGTAAAGCTGGGACTGTTTCTGCTTATTAGACACTTTAAAATCTTTTATTGATCTCATTGCTGAGAGATGAATTTCGTCCATACCATCAACAAGAGAAGAAGAGGAACGGTCTAAAACGAACATTTTCATTGCCGCATTGCCAAAGGTGGATGATGCACCAGACGCACCATAAATACGGAGATTGGTGTCTTTCAATGAAGTGTCACAATGAGGTTTTAGAGCGTTGTTATAAATCACTCGGTTTTGTCCGGAGCTAAATTGAAGAACGTAACATGTGAGATTATTGTGTAAAATTTTGAAGTATATCTTGCAATATTCATATTTCAAGCCGTTTTCGTAGATATACGTGGTTAGAATTGGCGAGTTCTTCTTCATAAAATGTAGCTTGTTCAGTTGTGCTGAAAACAATTGAGACTTTCCATCTTTAAGTGCTTCGAGAGAGGGATAAAGTAGTATCTCAGTTTTGAGTAATCCCGTGACCACTGGAAATTCCCTGAGCTTGGTGTACGTCAGGATTCGCTTCCGGAAAATTGGGATTGCTGCAGCATCAAGGGTCTCGTCGGAGAGGACAGAGCCGAGCTCACATTCTGTTTCCAGGACCGTAAAAGCGGTTGTGCTGATACTGTTTACGCTCCCTTTTCTCGGATGCATGTGTAGAGTATAACGTTGTCGGGAACAAGTTTATAAAATTTTGCGAAGTTGGAGAAAAAAAGAGAAATGGACAGTGGTTTAATTCTAAAGAGCGTTTGACCAACGAAAAAGTAGAATGTGAAAAGCGAAAACAAAGAGAGAAAAGAAAAAAATTCTGGTTCTTGAGAAAGTAAAGTTTACTCAAACTTCTGCTCTTTTCTTTTTACTTTTTTAGCCTTTTCGCCACCCGCAAAGACTGCTACACTCTCCGATGGCTATAGGCATAAAACGTGTGCACCGGAAGTATGGAATATTCCTATGATGCAGATTCCATCATTCAAAAATACTGCGTATAAACTTTTTTAATATATACAGGTTAAATTTAGAAGGCGCTCCGCTCAACTGGCTCGCTCAACTGGTTGGCAATAATCAAAACTCAGCTTTTGCGTGGCGCTATGACTCTGTTCCAGTATTGCACGTTTGGAGGTTTTTTTAAACAAATGTTTGAATTTGTCTCGGTCGAGTACCTCTTGTTCCACATAGCAAAGAATACATTTAATATGGCCTAGAGCACCAGAGTGCTTGATTATTCCTTCCCCTCTGAATCCCCTGGGTCCTCGTATGTTTTAGAAGGATGAACACGCTCATCAATGATCTCTTGCATGATAGCCTCCTCAGTCAACACCTCATGTGGTTCTTCATCGTCATCATACTCATCAAGGAAGTTATTGACAGCTGCTGAAGTATCAAAGTGTTGATCCTCGTGGAATCTGCCAACTAAAGTTGCAAGATTCTCCACTGAGTTTAAGTCTCTAGTTTCGGCAACTATAGATTCTGTTGCTTGGGTTTGTTCAATTGATGGAGTAAGCAACCTTGTCTCGAGCCAAAAATCTTGGAATATTGTAGAAGGAATAACATTCCATGCTTTAGTGCACCACATCACTGACTGCTTCTCATTAACCCTTTCCATAATATCACGGCCTTGTTCGATTTCGTCGAACATGTGTGTCACTAATATTTCACTCGCATGCCGAAATTTCATTGGTCGATGCCTTCAGTCATAAGAGGTTTCTGACACAAGGCACGGTGTGTTTCAGAATACCCGGCGGACGGGAAATCACAAGTGAATGCCAGCTCTATTGCAGAATCAATTTTGGCCAAATTTTGTGCTATTATGTAATGCCTATAGCCATTTTGATTTTGCACCAAAATTTTGGAATATACCTATAGTCACCATATTTTGGCTTGTTTAAATTTCCATTTTTTAGGCATAGTGAAGTGATTATTCTTATAGATATAATGCCTATAGCCATCGGAGAGTGTAGTAAATTAAATCTGCTTCTCGCAGGTAACGTAAACCAAAATACGAACGTTCTTTTGTCGCACTAATCTGCGATCGAGTGCCTAAACGTATCCAATGGGCTCGCCGGCGTTCCAATACATGACCAAGAAAAAAGTAGAAACAAATTCAGTGCGGCTACCCTCAATAAAAGTTATTTTTATAATAGCATCTAGAGTTTTGAAAAGAATATCTCTATCCAGTATAGGTTTGGATTTGTGGCGAGATCTGCGAGGCAAGAAATTCGAAGTCATACACAGGTTCATCTTAAAAAGGATAGGCTTGACTGACAAAGGCAAACTAACGCAAGTAAAAAAAAAAATTGTCTCGGGACAAAACATGCTTTGGGGCACATACAGACCCGCTATTGGATTCAATGGACATTGAGTTAAGGTGGTGAAGTAGAGTCAGTAATTATGGTTAACCTTCTCCATACATTTTAAAAGGAAATCAACCTTCTTAAATAGTCTAGAGTTGATGGAAAACTTCACACACCCACGATTGATTGATTGCTAATACGCTAATGCCAGAAAACCAAACGCAAGCGAAACTTTTCTTGTGATTGAATCTGAATTATGGCATAATTTCACTCAACAACTTTGTCTCTCCCGTAGGTTGTCTTCAACCCCCACGTTTCTAACACCTGTGTGCACACTGTGAGTTTTTCGACCTGCTGTTCGACTACTGTACAGTATTTTTGGAAACGTTTTACGCGTTTTTTAATTATCTGAGCGAAAACTCGAATATCCTTTGTTCGGTCAATTCTCCCCGCGCCCATACACATTCTATGGCCGGGAGAATTGACCGTAGATAAGATAATCGAGTTTTCGCTCAGATAATTTTAAAAAAACGCGTAAAACGTTTCCAAAAATACTGTATCAACCGGTACCTGAGTTTTCGTGCGTTCCGGAGCTAAAAAATGCAGGAATAAATAAACTCGTCGCAGATTTTACCCTTTTCGATCTTTGGGCTTGTAACTCGTTCAAATGCCGCTTAATGAACTCGTCAGGCGACAAGTGGGCCAATCCAGTTACTCGCTTTCTGGATTTGTTATTTTGGCCCCTTCCTTTCACAACACATCAGCTTGCTTTAATCTTGGCGATCAAAGGATTGGTAGCAACCACTGGATTAGCCATCCTTTCAAATACGACTTAAGTCCATAAAAAAATAATGACTTGTCCTTAATGTCACGAAATGGACCCGGCTAGGGCTCTGCCCCCAAGCCGGGCACGTGACACGATGACTTGAGAGCGCGAGGAGTCTTGGTACTTCCATGACCCGAGGGCCGACGTAGAAACGGGCGACCCTGGGCGACCCTGGACGTAGAAGGCCAAGCTTAGTTTAGAGTCTTACTCGTACAATAGCTAGAATATACACCTCCTCCTCTTATACTCGAACATGACTGGGTCATTTCTTAACACTTAATCGTTAAAAGAAAAGAAAAATCATTACACGCACCATCCTAAAATTATTTAGAAATAGTTATCACATCACTATTCGCTAATCATAAGAGTACAAATAAGTTAAGATGTTCCAAAAATAACTTAGAAGATATATTTTCCTATTGATTAAGGCGTCATAAACAACACTGACAGGGCAGGCCAGGCTTTTCGAAAAGTTTACCCAAAAAATACGATCTGAAGACATATCCAACTTTGCTGACCCAAAAATTCAAAACTTGGTCTAATATATCACGAGAGCGTAATTTACAAGTTCATTTATTTCAGAAGCATGCTATCAATCAAGTATGTTGTTTCTAATTCAATGTAGGGAACGGCATTCGCCTATGAATACGTGAAACAATTTTAAGGTAATTTGGCTCATTCTCCCACGTCAAAAACCCATGTCTTATCATAAAATCGATGAGAACCAAGGCACAATTGGGCTTAAATTCATCATTCAATATCCTTCTGTAGACTTCAGAGATCGGCATTAGTTGAAAATCTTCTGCTTCTCCATCTACGGGTCGTGGGACATTTTCAACTTCAGATTCGAAGGTCAAATCACATATGTATTCGACCTCCGGTTGCACATGTGACCGATTACCAAATGGCTGACACATGTAAGAAATAACCCCCGCTGGTCTTAAGTTTTTCTTAACAAACTCCTCAGTAAAACCACCCTCTTCATAGCACTCTTTTACAGCATTCTCGCTGATGGAATAAGGATGTGCTAAGCCTCCAGCGATGGTGTTGTCAAGCTTTCCAGGATAAGTTTGTTTTGTCTCGGAACGCCTTGGCACCCATATTTTGAGCACATTATCAGAATTGTTTTCGGGAGGTATAAATCCAATTATGTGTACACCATAAGTGACCACACCTAGGAGGCAAGCGAATGCACGCTCAATTTGCATATACGGAGTGGACTGTGGACAGTAGACAGTGTATAGCTCGTCACGCCAGCCCTTTCTGAGCTTGTCGTCATTTGATCTCCATGCAAGGGCGACTTCGGCGAAAGCGGTATTCCTTTTCTCGAAGGTATCTAGTTCTTCACAAATTCTAACTTGCTTCTTCTTGAAATCCAACTCGAAAAAACTGCTGTGATCTCCCACCAGGAATCGCTTAGCAATTTCCGGAACCATAAAACCTAACAAAGTACCACAGGTGGAGATGAGTTTCCAATAGAAGCCTGCACTATCATCAGAAAAAGTGTCCACCAGATTAACAATATCTATTGTCGAGATCATTGCCCAAATGATACTCAAAATTAATCAGCCATCAACCCCTTTTCCTATGCAACCCCGCGTTTTTCTGCCAACGACGCGCCTTTCACTTCTAGCATTGAAGTCTTGGTCAGTACTCTATTGCGCGCATCTCTTGCATATACACGACCGGCAATACATGTAACAATGATTAATGACAACGAGGTGAATCAAACTTAGTCTAAGCTACATTTAGCTTGCTTCAAAAAATAGAGACGGGCATGAATGAAAGCTCTCTAATGAATATGGGATTTCCTAAGGATGATACATCTTGCCCCAATTCGGTCCTGAGCACAGATCTTGGCAAATATGACAGTCTGGTTTTAAATGGGGAAGACATGACCAATTTACACATCAGGATCATACGCCCACTTGACAGTCATGAATTGAGCCCGAGTGAAGCAAACAACGAGCACATAAATCCAGCCAAAGCTGATTTGACAAGCCGCGCGATACCGTGCCCATCAGCACATGAATGTATTGAATTCGAAAGGGAGAATGAAGCTGAACAGTGTTTACCAGCATCCCCGACTGGGTCGAAGTCTTCTTTGCTGTCCTCCGAATCGACCAAAATTTTTGTCAGAAGCCTTTCCAATGGAAATTTGATAAGCGATGATCTAAAAAGCTATGTCGCACATATATCAAGTTCTGGAAATTCAGCCTCACTGACTCATACGAACGATAAGATGGAACCTCAAAATTCTCAAACTTTGGATCACAAAAACTCGAGAAAGCCTATAAAGTTTACGGTACGCCGAGTTTCGAGGGAGGTTGTGGAGCCGCTAAGCCACCCAGAATATGATATACCAGTTTATCAACGGTATGGAAATTTACCACAAAACAAAGTACATGCAAATGTCCGCAAAACGAGTGACAAAGAGTCTCAACTCAAACGAAACCAAGAAAAATTTGATCAGTACTTGAACCGTGTTGAAAAAATCGAGAAGGAAATACAATTTTTGGGTACTCTCCTTCCACCATACAATGTTGAAATTGACTACCCGACTCGGGC
Source organism: Metschnikowia lunata (assembly GCA_030583235.1). Lineage (NCBI taxonomy): Eukaryota > Fungi > Ascomycota > Pichiomycetes > Serinales > Metschnikowiaceae > Metschnikowia > Metschnikowia lunata. Next base: position 94,421 of record JAJMHP010000037.1, on the reverse strand, counting down.
GAAAATCACGCGAGCTATAGAAAAACTTAGTATTAAGAAGGATGAGATTGAAAAGAAAAAGTATGAGCTAGGAATGTCTATCAGTCGACAATGGAGAGAATTTGACGAGAACAATACTTGGGTGCGGTCCAGGAGCAAAAACTGATAGTTGCCTGACGTAAATTACAAATGAGGCTTTGTTGATTTGGTCACTTTCTCTTCTTTGGTGAGTGCAGATCTTAAAAGGTGAGAAATGGCTTTTGTCACTGAACCTCACATTCGATCTTCGAGTAGAAATATGAGACCTTATAGCGCCTCATGGGATTGTGGTGAGATTTTGGATTATGTAGAATACTTATTAGTTACTGACTTTGCTATGACCTTTGAATTGACGGGTATTTGAGCTTGCCAATATTTGTAGCATACGACTTCCTCCACCTATTTTTTCATCAATTCACGAGTATTGACAACGCTAACCTCTGCCATTGGCGCGGTTGTGTTTGCCCGAGTGTCATTATTTGGAGCCTCTGTAATTTCATCAACGCGAGAAACCTCCACGAAAGAACTATACAACCCTGTAAGATCCAATAGATCATTCAAAGAGTCTGGCCTCAAGTCGTAGATGAGCTGCTGGAAAGAATTCAGCTTGAGAAGTCGAATTGAGAGCTTGTTTTCGGCTAGAAATTTTAATAGGTGGTTGTGAAATTTGGATACGGAATAATCCGAGGTTTCAAATCTTGAGTAGAAATTTCCTCTCCTATATTTCATAGATAGCTCGGCCGATGGTACCAGAGACAGACTGTGGTCTTGAGAAGTATCAAAATGCTGTCGCGTGTCAGATGAATTTGAACCGCCTGTCACTTCTATGCTCCTATATTTCGTCTCGCATTCTTTAAGCTCAGGAGCGATTGAGTCTGACGATATCTCATGCTGAAGTTGTCGCGGGGGTGAAACGCGCAATAACAGTGACTCTCTCTGATTCTGATGTAACTGATGCGGTTGTTGTGAGGATGAGATCATTGAGTGAGCCAGAGAGTTTGGCGATGCTAGCCTCTTCATACTTGTACCCTCTGATTGGTCTAAGAAAGGTCCATTGCAATGAATTTGAAGATTCGAATTATTGTAGGATAACCCTGTCCTATCAGCTGTTAAAGTGCGAGATGTATTGATCAGAGATTTCGTAAGCTTGTGTGTATGAAGGTGTTCACTCAACTTCTTAGGCAGACCTTTATCACTTGGAACACGAGTAATCACTTTCCCGCAAAAGTCACAAACAGCAATATTTTGATTGACCAGATCCTGGACAAACCACATCCACACCCACAGCCTCTTCTTAGCGCCGAACTTATGACCGGGGCGGTTTCGTCTATCCTGCTTTACACCGTTCTTGTTCGATTTGCTATTTCCGTGTACGTCCCTGCTTTTTTGCAACTCCATGCTATCTTTACTTAATCCTCTATCAGAAGCAATTGCTTGATTCTTGGTCCTTACGTAATCGCTGTCGCCGTCTGCCGCTTGTTCCTCACTGCTTCGAACGCTGTTATTTAAGTTGGATCTGCTGTACTGATTCAGTAGTTCGGCCATCGAATTACTGACAGGGTTGAGATTTGAGACATTAGATTGTCGCATAGTCTCCACATTGTAGGAGGGAAACGATAGAGGATGGTTACCTGGCGATGGCACATTGAAGTAACTCATTTCAGTGGTGCTAAATGCGCCCGTGGCAGTTTTTTTTGAAGCCTTAATCTGATCTAAGATAAAATATAACTCTAGGATGTATGCACACTTGATGATGAAGACTCCTGGAACCGGTTGTTGGATGGAAAGATACGGGGGCAACTTCTCAGCTATAGTTAGACCGGAAATGTGCTGCTGGCGCGTCAAACCGAGGGTGCGGAGTGGTGCGCTGACGTGACCGTGCACGCAGATTTAGAAAGATAAATGTGCAACCAGATAAAATTATGTTGGACTGTTTTCTGGACGGTCTAGGTATATATTAAAATGAAGAAAGGGAAAAGGTGCAAGGGGGTGGTGGCAAAAGAATAAATTGCGCTGGCCAGATGCATTGGCCAAAATACAACGTACTTCTGTAGTTCAATATCAAACAACAAGTTTACCCTTCTTAAAACCATTCAAACCGCACAGAACTTGATATAAGGCCTAGTAAAATGCAGCAACCCGTTATACCCTGCTTCCAATTGATTGACGTGATGTTTTATCTTTCTCCACCTCTACCAAAAATTGCTGGTTTGTTCTCACTTTCCCAATTGGTGCGCGTAGGCCAGCCCCTGCATACATTCAGCCGTTATAATACTCATACTCAGATTGCTTGCAAACTGACATTTCTCAAGTTCGCGAATAACGACGCATGCTTGAGCCAGATTATCTATTCTGAGCAAACGATTGCTAAGTTTTAGTAATCTCGCATGGTTCCATGCACGCTCCACCAGCACGATCATACTCACTTGAGGTGTCCGCGCCAGCATTTTGCAGCCAGCAAAGACTTCGAAACCTTTAGATCTCACATATATAAACACACTCAATCGTCTTTTCTTCTTCCCCGTCGAAGAGTCACAGCTTAAATAGACAAATCGCAAGGAAATTCCAAATTCGTTGGTACTCCACCCGCTGTTTTCATCCCAACCACTCGCTTTCCCTTACCCCAGTCACTCATTTGCACCAACATACATCTCTTAAATCATGAGATTTTCATTCGTTCTTCCCCTTCTTTCGCTTTCAAATGTCTCCCTTGGTTTTTCTGATGAAAAGCGCGATCTCAAGGTTATTAAGGTCACTAAAACTGTCGATAATACTGTGACGAATACCCATGTCATCGATGCACCAACAACAACTGCAACAAGCTGGAATACTGTGACTACGACTTCCACCACGACACGCTATACTTCAACATTTACCTCAACAATTTTCGGTGATATTATTACTTACCTCAGTGTCTATACTTCAGTTCCGACCCTAACTGGGATCAAGAATGACCTGGAAATCGAGACAGGCGCAATTCCCGAATCGAGCCCTTCTACCGAGATGACAACTGCATACATCCCCTCCTTGTCTCAAGTAATTTCGGCTGAGCCATCCCAAAATTCCGAAACACTTTCAACAAATTCGGAATCCGTTCCCTTCGCACACTTCTCGTCAACATCATACATGTCGTCAAATTCTCCTGGTCAAGCGGAAAATGACGCGCCACCGACAATTTCGACAAGTACATCTCCTGAGATAGTAACATTTTCGAGCGAGAGTTTGATAACAAGCTTTCCGTCTGTTTGGGATGGCTACACACTCGAAACAGTCGCAACGAGCATAATGTCTGGACTGATCTGCTTCGTTGACTACGAATACTACTCACAAGATCTCACTGATACCATTACTTCAACATCCACTATCTACCAAACTATAACTATTTGATTGAATATAAACTGTATATGTCTTCAATTTAAAGTTTTTTCAAAACATTCATAGCTTCGTTCCCTCAAGGCTAACCTCCACCCTTTGTGTAGACATATATATTGCAATTTCAGAGTATCGGAGTGCACAGTATCAGTCGTCGAACCGAACATGGTACACGCGCGAACTTTCAAATGGTGAAAGCCATTCCGAACAAAATGGAAATTGATTGATACAGCTTTAGCATGAAGTGGTTTTATCAGTCTCAAAATCGCGAGAAACACCAAGTTCGGTAGATTATGAATGTAGAGCATAAAATGAATTTGGTGCACTCACACTCGAGTACCGCGTGAAACTAAACGATCCGAGGTGTACGGGTCTGTGTCGTGAACGCCGCTGGTCTCCCTAATTAGGGTAGAACGATGGAGTCACGGAGGTCAGAAGATCGGGTATTCGAGAAGTATCCTTTAGAATTCTGAATAGGTCTTTCCTCTATGCCAGACTGCTGGGGACTCACCCCATCTATAAGTGCGGCTCCAGTCTTTATGACTTCGTGAGGAGCGTGACTTCGGGGAACCGTCTAGGATTAGGGCGGGCTACACATTCATGCCGCCCTGTGTATAACCTGTTCATTACACTTCGAGAACATTCCTTTATCTGAAGTGCGCCTATGTCTCGAGAATATTCCAGAACAAGGCCTCTTATATAAATGAGCATTGATCACAGGCCCTAATATTTTTCCAATTTAATTTTCCCGAGCCCTAAAACTTCTTTTCAAGTACCTTTAACTCAATCAAGAAAAAAAAAAAAAATGATGATCTTCCAAGCTTTGCCCCAAGAGTACATATTTGATAACTTCGAGGCTTTGTACCACAGACAGCAAATGGACTACTACGCTTACTTGTTACATCAACAGCCCAAAATTGTTAGAAAACGTGAGACTGAAACGGAATTTCAAGTCCACTTGCAGAAGCAATTTGGGGATTTTAGCTCGTACGAATTGAAGATCAAAAGGGTGTTCGGATATCCAAACTTAATCGACGTCGTGGTGGAGTCGCAAGCTGAACACTATCGCGAAGTTTTTCGCTTCCAAAAAGATGATATTCTAGTTACTGAGATTCATGGTCAATATATACCTAACCATAGCAAATTTGCTTTAGTTGTGCCCAAGAAAGTCAACATTCATCATAATGATTTTACTGAAGCCTTGCTTTTGAGTCCTGCAAATTTGGGAGACAAACAAGCAATGATCGTGAATGATACGAAGATCGTTTGGCGGATACCCTTACTGAAACCCACCGCGTCGAGACAAGTTAACACAGCTGGTCTCCAATTAATGCCCAAAGAGTATTGCAGACAAAAGCTTGTAAGTCGTCAAACGCAAGGCGAGCGGGCCACTGAAATATCAGCCTGTGCTCGCACGTATTCAGAACCCAAAAAAATCCTCCGAGAAATGGTCTCAAATAAAAGTCATGGGGAAGGCATGGCTCCATCAAGAATTGGTTTTCCATTAAGAGCGAGAGACCCAAGAGAAGTGCCCATAGTGTTTGTACAAAGGCAAATGCAGCAAAATGTGAACCAGCACCAGAATGCCGCCTCAGTTGAGGGTCAGACGAGAGAGACGAGTAAAACGTCGGCCAATGCAAGAGAGGATCATAATGATCCAGATCATCTGCAACACTCTGAAAAGGATCTTCTTGAATCGAATCCAAGACTACTGAAGGAAGAGAAAGCAACCTTTGGAAGTAATCTCAGGGATTTATCGGGGACGATTGCAGCAGATGCGTGTTCTGACATGGAGACTTCACGGATTGAGGCCGACTTCGAACCTTTTGAAGCAAAAGAAAGCACATCAGATATACCCAGTACTGACTTGCGAAGAAAACCATCCATGGAAGAAATCGAGGACGAAGAGTTCATTTCTTTGAGGAATAAATCTATTTTATAACATTGCCAGCGCAGCTGCATTTTTCAAGACAGGAAAAAATTACATACTTAAATTAATATAACGCGTAGATTGTAAGTCTAATTTTAAAGTAGGCCACGACTACTGCTGGCAGGCTGGCTCCTTCCAAGTTGCTGCCAAGCATCTCGACAACAGTGTTAGAGTACTGACACCATATTCTGTGAACCTACTTTCCCGATGCGAGTTACGGCTCCCGTGGCCCACACACCCGGTTGGATCAATATCCCAAGACTCATACCAACAGATAACGGTCACCTTCTAGGACTGAGCTAAACCAGCTTTCCAAACAGTTTTCTTAGTGTGGAAGTCCCTCTTGATTGATCAACTGGAGATAAACAGCCTATTTGCGCCAAGTGATGTGATTTGGGCGATTATATGTTACCGTGAATACATTTGATTCTACTTATCTCCAATTATTCATCATTCTGTACAACTTCAATGCGTCATTACTCCGGGTGACTTACCAGACGAATGAAGGAAAATTTTGCACATATTCCGTACTCTTGTGGAACTTTTTTTCCCATCAAATCACCTAACCCTCCACACAGCGCAAAAACTGCATTGCTTACTAACCGGTGTAGGCAAAGTGCGAGCACTCAGAGGTCAGAAACTTGAAGCACCATTTCGAGTCTCAAAATTGAACCAAAGTCTTTTCAACATAGACGATAAACATATAAACTCTTTTAAAAAATGAAGAGTATAGCAGTCTTAGGCGGAAATGGCTTTGTCGGTCGCAAAATTTGTGAAACTGGAGTGCGTCAAGGTTGGTTGGTCACATCCCTATCTCGTTCGGGCAACCCTCCCAAACCTATTCCGGAGGCCGACAACTCATGGATTTCTCACGTGAAGTGGGAAAGAGCCAATCTCTTAGAACCTGACTCTTACAGAGCGCACATAGCAGGGAAATCAGCCATTGTACACTCGGTGGGGATTCTCTTTGAAAACCTGGACTACAAGACCAGTATCAATCTGAATTTCAATTTCCTTAATGATGTACAAAAGCTTGCGAACGTCTTGAAGGGGTCAAATCCAATGGCTCGAAAGAATTCAGATACTTACGGCTCTATCCAGCGTGATCTGGCGGTTCTTCTTGCCGACACGTATTTGAATGCGACACCTAAGGCGAAGGCTCCTACCTTTGTCTACATTTCTGCTGATGCAAAGCCACCCATAGTTCCTCTTGAGTATCTCACCACAAAAAGGGAAGCTGAATTTGAGCTCTCATGCAAAAATAACTTAAGGGCAATCTTTATGAGACCGAATTTCATGTATGATGCTAATGAGCTGCTGTGGAGCAATCGCAAAATGTTGGGTCAAATTATAGACTGGGGCCACAGTGCGAAAAATATTGTATTTTCAAACAAAATTGCTGCTTTGAATAGTCTTATTCGTCCGCCTGTCTCTACCGAAAAAGTGGCTGCCAAAGTCTACGAGAAGCTCAATGACGAAGGCTTCAAAGGTGTCGTCAGTTTAGAAGAGATCTTACGAGAATGATAAGACCACTTTACATATTGATTTTGCCAGTAAGGCATTATATAGAGGTACTATATATTTGCGACCATTAGGTGGAGGTGACTATAAGTACAATCGTCGATGATAGTGAAGATAGTGCGTGATTTTGCAAGTCAAACATTGTAGTCGAAACCATCATACTGTATTTTGCGCTTCAAAATGTACTTTCTCACTTCATCCCCAATAAATACAGTGCTTGTTATCATTAACAAGTTGATCAAATCTCTCAAGGAGAGGGCTTCTGTCTGGAAAATAGACTGGAAAAACGGAACGTAAATTGCGCATAACTGACCTAAAAGAGATCCAAAGACGGCAAGATTGAACATTCGATTTGTGAGACCTAATTCGAAAATTGACTTTGAATAATGACGACATGACAATGCATTGAACATGTCAAAGAAAACAAAGCATGTGAAAGTCATAGTAGTATCTCTTGCAGTTATTTGATTGTCCTGCATCTCCTTCACAAAAATGTATAATGTTCCGATTATGATCATCGCCGCGCTTTGCAAGACCCTTCTTATAACATTTTGAGTGAGAATCTTATCATTTCTTCTTCTGGGTGGTTTGTTCATCACCTCATGGTCAACGGGCTCCACACCTAAAGACTGAGCTGGAGGCCCATCCATTAGAATATTGATCCACAATATTTGCATTGCATTGAGCGGATTAGGCAATCCAAAAAATGTAGCCATCGCAATTAAACTCAAGGCTGCAATTGAAGTGGACAATTGGAAAGTGACAAAGTTTTGAATGTTGTAAAAAATCCCTTTTCCCTCTTCAATTGCATTGAGAATAGTTGAAAAATCGTCATCTGTAAGCACCATGTCCGCAGCTTCCTTCGCAACATCAGTTCCATTTTTACCCATGGCAATTCCAATATCTGCTAGTTTGAGCGCTGGTGCATCATTCACACCATCTCCTGTCATGGCAACAATGTCACCTCTCCTCTGCAAAGCTTTCACTATTGTTACTTTGTGTTCAGGGGTTGTTCTCGCAAACACCGAAACATTGTGGATCGCGTGGCTCAAGCTTTCCTCATCTAAGCGATCTAATTGATCCCCAGTCATAATTGAACTGTCACTCGTGAAAGGTATACCAATTTGCTTGGCAATATTCGTTGCTGTAGCTGGGGAGTCTCCTGTGATCATAATCACGTGTACACCCCCTTTCATCAACATGGAGACAGCATGTCCCACATTTGGTCTTGGGGGGTCCTTCATACCAATTAGCCCACAAAAGACCAATTCTGAAGGTGTCCCCATGATGTTTTTGTTTTCGCTCGTGAACAATTGCTTGTTCCGAGCAAATGCTAGTACCCTTAAACCTTCAGAGGCTAAACTTTTGGAGTTTTCGAGAATCTTGTTGATAGCGTCTTCCGTTAAGCTTTGAATGCCCCCTGACTCGTTCAAATATTTGGTACACATCAGCAATACTGCCTCCGTGGCACCTTTAACATGTGTTTCCGGCTTCTCAATGTTGCCTCCGTTAACGCTGACAGCCATGTATTTACGCTCAGAAGAGAATGGTAGCTCATTCAACCGTTGCTTAGTACCTCTGATATCTTCCAAACCAAAATGTGGCAAGCATTCCATGATGGCAATATCTGATGCATTTCCCACATATTTGTTGTTGTCCCTGGAGAATTTTGCATTATTGCAAATATTCCCCAGCTCCAAAAGTTGGCTAATATTTGAAGTTAAGGAGTGATGCAAAGTGTTATCACTTAACTTGTCCACGAGTAAATATGGACTATTAAATGATCCGGAGCCTTTAAAATCGAAAGCCCAAGTTTTCGTCACTGTCATATGATTTTGAGTTAGTGTTCCAGTTTTATCAGAGCAGATCACATTGACACTCCCCAAAGTTTCCACGCTTGGCAACCTACGCACAATTGCCTTTCTTTTAGCCATTCTCAAAACACCTAAAGCTAGTGTAACTGTGACGATAATCGGTAAACCTTCTGGAATTGCTGCAACGGCCAATGAAACTGAGATTTGGAACATATCCAACCAAGCGCGGCCTTGAATGATGCCCAATAGACATATAATACCAATGACAATGAAACTGAATATAGAAAGGTCCTTGCCCAACTTGTCCATCGCCTGTTGAAGAGGGGTTTTGGGCTTCTCTATCTTTGACATCATTTCGAAGACAGCACCAAATTCTGTTTGTGCTCCAGTTGCAATGACAATTCCCAGGCCATGGCCATCACGCACCAAAGTACCCATGAAAGCAATTGATGACCGCTCTGTGACAGGTATCTTAGCATCATCTGAACTTGTGCAAATAGAGTCTACGGTTTTTTTAACTGGGCGATTTTCACCCGTCAAGTTGGACTCATCGATGGACAAATAAACAGCCTCTGTCAATCGGATGTCAGCAGGGACACGATCTCCTTGGGAAAAATGCACCAAATCGCCAGGGACTAACGAGGAAGCCAACACGCTGGATGTGTTACTGCCACGTGTAAGTTTTGCCACTGCTGGGACGAGCTTGGTGAGGGCTTGCAAACTTTGTTCGGAGCGGTACTCCTGTACAAACCCGACAGTAACAACAATTGTGATTGCTAGTGTTATTGACACAGCATCGTCGACATTACCCATCCAGAAGCTGATAGCAGCAGAGCCAATGAGCAAAAGGATCAATGGATCAGAATAAAACGAAGAGATAAATTTCAACGCGAGGGATTCTTCGTCTTCCGAACTCAACTCATTTATTCCGTGAAGCAGTCTTCGATTAAGAATGTCCTGATTATTAGATAAGCCATGCTCGAGATCAGCTTGGAGCTCTGTGACCGTATCCGACACCGAAAGTTGAGAAAATCTTGCAGACGGGGTCGACAGACGGCTTTTCGAGAGTGCCTCGCCTAGTAGAAAAGGGTTCTCACTCATTTTTTGCTGGCAGGAAGAATTTTCCTTTTGAGAAAAACTGTTATTGAGATGTTTAAGTCAGCTGATCAAAGAGCAAGCTGTGGTCGTTTTATACGCGATCAAATTTGAGTATTCTTTCTATACTTGTCGCCACTCAAGTTAAGCCAAGAAGTACAGCATTAAGAATCCTGAATCGTGAGATTTTTTTTTCTGTCTTTCCGCGAGGCAATGAACGCGCGTGGAGCTTACGATCCTGCGGAAGTTGCGCGTCCACATTGCCAACTAAATCCGACTTCTAGACTCTGAGGGAAGCTTTTGATCGTGACACCTTTCCTGGGCACGGAATGGTGATATAATTGCTTATTCCATGATTTGGTTGCAGCTGAAAATCAAGGCATTAATCCTGGATATGGCCAAAATCGTACTCACTTGCCTTATAGTTTCTAGCGCATATATATTACTGCCAGATTTGGTTTGCAGTAAATCAATGAGAGGGCATTAAAAATGTGTCTCCCGTCTAAATACATTCGTACACAATAACTCACCAATGATTTATACACTATAGTTAGATTGCAGCACAATGTCACCCAAGCCTAAATATCCCTGCAGTTGAAATTGACCTTCCGAGTACCGTCAACGATTTCACTTGCCGCTTTGGAGAGCCTGTTCATCACAGCCAATCCGTCTCCCTTTTCTTCTATTCCTTCAACTAAAATCAGGGTTACCCCAATTTGGTCAACCTCACGTAGTTCCTTAAATAGGTTACGGGCAACTTCTGGGGCAGACTCACCTAGATCGCGCTCAACGACAATCGCAACACCCATTTCTGAGGCCAGAGCAAAACAGCCAGCTTTAAGTAATGCAACTTTTGCATCTTTACCTTTCAAGTAGTTAGATACCGCCGCAACTCCATCCCCACAGTTAACGAATAACACAACTTTGGCGCTTGGAGAATAATGCTTGTATTTCATACCAGGGGTCCTCACAGCCTCTGAATTTCCCGCATCCTTTTTTGCAATCACAAGATCTTTCCACTCATGGCCCCCAGCTCGCTGAATATCCTCAGCTGAAATTCCCCCAGGACGTAGCAACATAGGAGGGCTACAGAGGCCATCAACTACTGTTGATTCAACGCCCACAGAGCATGGTCCCCCATCCAAAATTAGGGAAATTTTTCCATCAAGATCAAATTTTACATGAGTTGCTAGCGTGGGACTCGGTTTGGTCGAAGCATTTGCCGACGGAGCGGCTAAAGGGGTATCACTCAAAGCAATTAGAGCTCTTGCTATAGGGTGGGCGGGCATTCTAACTCCCACAGTCTTCTGGCCAGTTGTCACTAGTCGAGAAATCGGACTTTTATCTTGAAGGGGAAGAAGGATGGTCAAAGGACCTGGCCAAAATGTGTTCACTAGATTCTCATAGATTTTGGGTAATTCGGACAGCTCAGGTATTATGAGTCTTCGTAACTGTTCCATTGATGAAACATGGACTATTAAAGGATTATCAGCCGGCCTGTTCTTTGCCACATAGATTGCCCTCACAGACTCGTCGCTTAAGGCAGACCCTCCCAACCCATATACTGTTTCTGTTGGAAATGCCACAACGCGACCGCTTTCTTGAACTGCCCGTGCTGCAGTCCTTAGATTTTTCTCAGTTGTCTCATCTTCAAAAATAGGTCTTTCATTAACAAATTTGACCGAGTTCTTATTAACCAATAAGGTTTCAGTGTGCATCGCTCTTTTGCCAAATAATGATCTGCAGCTCAGCCTCATACAGTAAAACATTTGTTCGGCAGTTTGGAATGAGACAGTCGCAAGAGTTCATAGGGGTTAGGAATAATATATACAGGCAAAATTTGTCGGCTATAAGAGTCATTGTTGTCAAGTTTTGTTAAATGGGTTGAAGGATGAGCTCATCAATTAAGATACAATTTGGCGCTTCTGTTTGAACCTAAGCGACCAAGGTTCTTTTAATACAGAAAATGTTTAATTGAAGAACATGGAAGCCTTGTTTTCATTTCTGGACGCCTCCCCACAACCTGCAATATGTTATAAAATCAGATCGGTAAAGATCGAATTCTACAAGAGATGTAGAGATGCAGCACACTTATAAGCTCAATCGGATCGACTATCATGCAAATATAACGTTCTCACACAACACGGTCCTTTCATCATCATGTAAAGCTTCGTAATATGCTTGAAATCCAGACAAGTTTTTGGCAATGCACTCTTTGAAAAACTGAATCAACGTATCTCTTACACCCTGGCTTGTTGTTTCTTCCAAAGACTCGTTATCAGAATCGACATATGACTTGAGCTTTTCGTAATCAGCTGCGCCAATAGCTTCAAGATCCTCCCAAGATTCTTCATCTGCACCTTCATCTGTGTTTTCAAGCACGTAGTCCTCGGCATTAGGCTGCAGGGATTGGAATTTGAGCTCATTGACCAATAATTTTATGATTTTGAGTGGTGCTGAAATTTGTGTAAAGTTCTGAGGCATGGTCCTGGCCATTGATCTTGTTATAATGAGATCACCTTCGTAAGGTATCAAATCCCCATCAACCTGGAGGCCCTCAACCCTGGGATCACCGAGTGCAAATATTTTACCAAGGGCAAGAACGTTCTGTTGAATCTTCTCCGCGCCTCTTATGACCTCAAACGAGTCGAACCATATTGGTAGCACCGTATGTAGTCCATCTTTGATTACACCTGAATTGTCTGCCAATTTCATTCTTGCTAGCGCATCGATTATTACCAGGGGAGACGTTTCGAGCACCAACCTGCAAAATACAGCGATAAAGTTCTCAATGGTAGTAACTTCCTTAGCAACTGAAATTCTTTTAACAGTCGCTTCAAGGAGCTCGAAATAAAAGTGACTATCCAAATGTGACTGAAATCTTTCGAAAAGTGTGATCACGATTGATCCGCAATTCATAGCGGCGCTATCACTCAATTGCGGGGAAAGAAAATGTGAAGCAATCGAGAGCAATATTTCTAGACCTGATTGATTAGTTTGCGGGTCTGTGTATTTGATGAACAAATTCTCATTCTTGTACATCAATTTACTGAAAAGCTCACCTGCACTTTGTAATATTTGATCATCACTTGTTTTTGATATCAAATCTTTTAATGCTGGCATGATACAGAAAAACATTTTCTCTGGTAGTTCGTCATACGGCGACGCCTCGAGAATATAGCCGAGTAGATCCAATGATAGATGCAATCGCGGGCTATAGTTGCTAGCATGCTCATTTTGCTCTTCGAAAATAGTATTGACAAGAAATGGAACCAGGTACTGACTTATTTCAAGATAACGTTCGACATCCATACCATTTAGTAATTCTTGTAAGCACTCAGCGGAGCTTATGGAAACTTGAACGTTTGCCGGGTCAACGAACGAAACCCGTAAAATCAACTCTATTACCGATAAGCTTTTTGCTCCGTTCGTATAATGTGATATTGCAGGAGCCATTGAAATAGCCACTGATATTGACTCCAAAATGATTGGTAAAGTATCTTCATCGCTATCGCTCAAAATTGAGTCACAGACATTGAATATTCTGGCTTGAACACGTGACCCCAAATCACTCAAATTGAGCTTTTCTATATTCTTCCAGAGAGCAACACTCATCAAGATGCTTACTAAGACCAATTCACCAGCTTCTTCAAACGGACGTGATGCTAGTTCAATAATACACTGTAGGTCTTTTATGCCAGGAGATTCATGCAGAGTCACAGCGTTAATCTTTTCCAAGACTTTCGGAATTAACAAAACGACTCTAGCCGTGAGCAAAGAGTGAGATCTGAGAACATTTTCCGTGGAAAGTTGAGACAGAAGATAAGCCATGTAAGAAGCTAAGGGGAATATTTTCCCATGAAATATAGAGTCCTCATTAGATATGAGACATTCACTGACGAAAAGCATCGCTTCAATTTCATTCCACGAGCAAGAAGTGCGGGCGGATTGCGAATAGACAATGGTGGAAATCGAGACGGCATCTTTTGTATTCAAATCTGCGAGAAAATCATTAATCGAGTCACGTACAGTTATACGGGATGAAAGTCCACTTGTGTCGGTCACGAAACAGTTGAAGTCACTTGTGTACGAATCAACAGTTGTTTTGGGATATTGGGAGCACACCAACAAGGTAGTGGAAAAAGTTTCAAGTTGCTCGGAGTTCAACACATCTGAAATACAACAAGATTCTTGAACGACTGTAAAAGTCTCAAAAATAGTGATCAAATGATTGGCAAAACAATTTTCAGGCTCATCGAAGTTTTCATTCATGGTTACTGGTATCTTAGCTGACCTCTGAATGTTACATTTTTCGTATACGTTTGAGGTAAACCAGAAGTCATCACATAAACTCTGAGCATAAGCATCAGCTTCTTTCTGAGGTATATATCTCTTGAAGCTCATTAAAGCTTTAGAGTAAACCTGATAGATTTGGGATCTCAAAGAAAGCTGCACTAATTCAATGGATGCTTTTTGTTGAGCTTCGCCCAACAGTTGTCTCAAAAGAGATAAAAGAACTTCACTCAAAACCTGTATGTGCTCGATTACCGAACTCTTTCGGACTTCCAGCTCGTGTGCTTCAACACTCAGTAAAGTATTAAAAACTGAGAGATAAAGCTTGAGTGCACCTACTTTTATTTCTGGCGCCATTTGTGATTGTTTCATAACATGAACAATGTAAGTTATTAATTTGTTGCCCACTCCGCCTTCCCAAAATTGATCCTCAGTGATTAAGTCATCAAACAAATCATTGAGCAAACTTAAAACACCAATAACAGATGTAACACTCTGATTCTCAATTGCACGAGTATACAATATATCTAAGAGATCTGGCCACTCATCCGGGAAATCTGCCGCTGCAATCTGCACAATCACATAGGAGCTCCCTGATCTGATTTTGGAATGAGGAGACAGGGTCGAAAGCTGGAGTAAGCTTTCTCGAATCAACGACTTTGTATTTTGGTCAATCGGGGGCCCGGTAAACAGCTCAAATCCGAGAGACCAGAATTTGGGAACCATTCGTTTTAAATGGAGTAGGCATGACTGTTTTATTTCGATCGGAAGCGAGATCTCGGTTGAACAAGACTGAACTAGTTCACGAGCGACGAGAGACGGATTTTGTGAGGCAAGTTGGTTGAACTTTAGCTCTGCACTCCTTCTTAAGTCATTGTTCGAGCTGTTTTGATCGTTAACCAAGTCCAATAAGAAATTCACTCTGCTTATAATAGAATCACTCATTGGTACAACTGCAACACTTTAGAATTTGTTTTTTTCGGAATGAAAGATAACCTCATGAACGCGATCACGTGATCAATTTTCTGCACATTGGGAAGATTCTTCTCAAGAGCTATACCTTCGTTGCAACGATTGATGTAGAGAACGCGAGACTAATATATATTCGATTCATTCCTACCTTCATACAATTGATATGTAAGCTAGGGCTGTGATTTCATTCGGCCAGATCACCGGAAACATCCGGAAGGCCCTTGAAGTCCACATGCACGTGTCTTACTACCGAGAGTTGTATGCGGCGCGCTGAAGGTGCTGCAAGAGGTTTACCTCCGCGGGGAACCATTGTAGTTTCTACATTGTCAGCTGGGCCTGTTCAAGAGCTGAGACATGAGTATCGAATCATGAAATAAGCTCCCCGAATTAAGGATATGTCAAACACGTGATTGCGTTGTGTGATGGTCCCGGTTTGTACACATTCTATGGCAGAATCTAGACTGAAGTAAGGTGAAAATCAGGGATATTAATTGAAGTTTCACGGTTCTCTGTCTGAGGTGTTTTGACTGGGTCAATAAAGATCAGCGTTATTGCTATCTTGCTGGCCTATTTCTTTTGTAACTCAAAGAACGCCTCATGTGTTGCTGGTGGGCAAACGGATAAGCCGTTGAGATAAAACCCGCACGAAATTCTGTACATAGATTCCCTCCCCCACTTGATCATCTGCCTCGTTCATGATACAGCTCTAGCCCACCTCCTTTTCAATAATCATGGACTCAATTGAGGGACTGGACCTAAATGGAGTGTTCAAAGCAGCAAACTTAGCAGTTGGTTCTATAGCTGTACGTGGAAAAAGGCATCAGTTATGGATGTTTAGTACGACTACTAACCTTTTAGGTATTATCTGGGGTTGCTCAATTATTTAGCGGAATGTATGCTTTCACAATGCGTCGTTTCTAGTTCTGGTGAACTTTTTACTAACAAAACACTATAGCCAATCCGTATGTTTCTACCTCCCACAATAATCTTCCTGATGTTCCTGATGCGTCACAACACGCGCTGTGGATGGAACTTATTTCAGAGTTATACTAACCATAGTTCATTCTTGGAATTTATATCATTGCCTTTGGCACAACAATTGGTATTATTGGTGTGTAAACTTAATAAAGCCATGCTATCTTTTTGGCGATTACTAACTTGCAGAGTTTTGGATTCCGTCCGAAGCATACACTTATGGTCTGTTCCTTTTTTCATTCATTGGCCGTGGTGTTTGTACGTATTTTGAAGATGTTTAAATCTCAATGATTGAATCCATATACTTACTCCAAGTCTACACATTAATCGGTGCTAGCATCAATGGAGCTAGCTGGTTCAGGCTCTTGGCAAGCCTTTTGATATTTGTTGTTGGCTTAATCTATATCGCATTGGAAGCGATACCAAGCATCTCCCTACCAGATAATATGAATCCGGAGGGCTTGTCAATTGGTATCCAAGACGAAGATGTTGTATAGCGTATTGTATAATTATTTGTTCTAGTTCTATTTCAAGTCCCCCTCAGGTGAATTTGTGTAACAACTCCTGGGGTAAACAGGGTTTAAAGTTCCAAGTTCAAGGACAATACAAAAACGATACTTTCAGATGGATTCATTGCATAATATTGCCCCCTGGAGAATGGTATCCTATAGACTTCCGCTGATTGAGTGTATGAAAAAATAATATCGGGTCCGATTAAAACGAGGAGGCGGCGCGACATAGATAACTGCGCACGCGTCTGATCATGGTCCCGCTGACAGTTCTGAGACATCAAGTTCCTTTAAGAGCCAATTCTAAATATCGTTGTCACATTCGTTAATTTTGAGTTCCTTAGCGTCTCAATGGCTGATGTCGTGTCACTTCTGCAAGACGGCTCTTCCACGGAACAGAATTATGGTCTCATTGTTCAACAGGTCGAGGGTAATGTACAAATACCAAGGAGCTCCTTTACGGCGTACAGATTGCTCCATGCAACATCAACTGATGTCAGCCACTTAGCAACCACAGTATTTCTCGGTAAAGTGCCCGATGTGTGGATCACGCTTGCAGATCAGCTGTCATTTCTCTTCACGAAATTATCGCACAAAATCTCTCCGAAAAGCTGGGTAACCAGAACAGCATTCAATATTAGAAATTACATCGCAGAAGATGCAGATACAAGCATAACCGGGGGTGAGTGCTTGCTTGGTAATTTGGCTTCAGGTGAAGATCCTCATTTGATGCTAATTGCAAGAGAGCAGGCGTTTGCTCTCGAGGACAGGCATTTCATGAAGAGCGGTCACTCGCTGGCGGATGACTCCCTCTCAATTCAAAGGAAAAATTCTAGAAGCGCTCAAGTAAGCGAGCAAAATGACGAGAAAGCTTCGGCAATTTTGCCGAATAAACAAAACTCTAAACAACCAACATCAACCGATCGATATCATGTATTTTCCGTGGAAAATGATTTTTCTGAAGATGCTGGTTCACGAGCTTCATCAGGTGAAGTTATCTTCGTCCGAAACAAACAAGATATTCTCAACGGAAAAAACCTTCATCCCTCGAAAGAAGATCATGAAATGACACTAGGGGGTCTGCCTGGGTCTTCACAGCTTTTCACGGAGAAGAACATGCTGGATATGCAATTTTATACCCTGGAATACTCACAGGGCGCAGCCTCACGAGGTTTGCTACCACTGTCGGAGGATTTCCTTGCAAAGAGTAGCTTGCAAACGGAGTATGTGATAGCAGAGAAAAAACACAAGCGTGCTGTACGGAAGATGCGAGTTTTGGTTCATAAGTCCAAGGAAAAAGCACAAGGAACAGTACCTAGTCTCAAGCTCAAAATCTTCGACAAGATGATACAAGATCAACGAGCTGGGGATATTATTCGTGTGGACAAGATGCTTGTCATGATAAAAAAGGCTTCCCCTCTCTCAAATGCTTCATCAGCTACCCATGGAAATGAGTCGTGTGTTCAGGACCATTGGAAGGAGTATTTTGTTGTTTTGCGAGCCACAAGCAACGTTGCTAGTACTTTTAAAGTTCAGCTATTCGGAAACGATAGGAAACAGAATTTTGAAGGCAAACCTGATTATTCTGTTCATCTTAATTCTCGGACGAGGGTCGGATTTTTTTCCAATTGCGATAAGACTTTGAGTATTGCGGACATCATTTCTAGAGACCCTAGAGTTTTCATTATGTGCCCAAAGTACCTCACAGTGGCATACAAATGGCTTTACGTTGTTAAAGACGTACTTGGTGAGGAATTCTTCTCCATGGTGAACATTTCACTAGCAGATGAAGCCACTAAAGTGCATGTCAATATCCCTCAGCAACTACTCCAAAAATCTATCATCGAATCAGATCTTTTACTGCTTCAAATTCTACCATTTGGTTACAAAGTGGAAGATGATGCTCTTCTTGCTTATGTGAAATCAAAGGTTGATTTAAAGGCTAAATTATGCAACGAACGTCTTCGAAGCCCTAAAATTCTGGAAGCTCTCGCCTCACAAATGGGCTTCTGCTTCAAATTTTATGATAGAATCGAGTGGGTTCCTCATCTGGGGAAGTCTCTTCTTTTTCAGAGCCAACTCCTACGAGAGGATGCAAGTCTTGAACATAGGCAAATTTCGAGAGTTCCATTAACCATCGAAAATCCAGAAAAAATGAAAGTAATTCGTCCGCATGAAGTTGAGGGGTTTCTCTCACGCATAACCGACACATCAGGAAAAGAGTTTTCCAAGCTCAGAGCCGTTTACAAAGTTCAGTATTTTTTTTCATCTGGACCTGTACTCTTCTTTACATCATTCTTTCGTGGCCTTCCTCCATCACCGCATAACATGTTCTTGAAAAACATCACAGAAAGAGAGGCTATCTGCAAGCTGTTGCCTCGAATTTATACGAGAAACCCCTTCGAAATGGATGAGAAAGGGCATATTCCGTGGATTAATGGCGTGGAGTTTGAAAATTATGATAACGAGGCATTGGAAGAGTTTTCAAGGAAGATCCAACATATTGTAAATGCTAAAGCCATGGTGGACTTGTCCATGGTATCTATTGTGAGGCTGATCTCGTTTAAGAATATTAATCCCCGCCATCTTTACTTACAACTGTGTATCTGGCATTCGAGTTCCACTGTTTTGAATGATTTGGGTATCTTGGATAGCGGCTTCGAAATCCGATTTGTGAATGGAACCTTTCTTAGGTTACTCGCTCCACTGAAAATGATTCGAGATGAGTGGGTGGAAAGACTCAACAATTTGGTGAGTTTTTGGAAACTACAAACAGCCCAGATGACAAAATCATTATTCTGCAACAAACTTGGTAACATAACGCAGCTAAAGATGGAGGATTATGTGGACTCGAATGTTTCATTCGGTACTAGCAGTCTTGAAACCAAAAAATCGCTCGCAAATTTCTATGCTTTCACAAATTCTGCACTAGCCATGTCCACAAGTGTTTTGTGCTCTGGATATCTACACTATAAAGAAAAAAAGCACTCGAGTTTTTCTCGATGTTTCGCTGTGCTTTGTCCTGGGTACTTGCTAATTTTTTCGGCATACAAAAGATCAAAATTGACGGGCTCAAGTACCAGGACACCAATTTATGAAAGATATATGAGTGTCCCACTATCCACATGCTACATATATTCTGAGAGAAGCACGCAACTTGATCTTGTTGGCCCACATAAGTCCAACTCTCCTGGGGAAAGCGATCTTCCTAGATTGTACCCTGATGGATGGAGATCGTCGGAGGAGGAATTCATGAGATGCTTTTCTATATGGTTCGGAGGAAAGCGAGCCTTGAGAAAGGGAATGAGAGAGACTAATGTGGACTCTCCGCATGCATCTTCAGCTCCAAAAAACCCTGGGCTTCTCCGCATGACCCGCAGACTGGGTGTTACCGGAAAGACTTTAGTGTTCTTAGCGCGATCTAGGCAAGAGCGGGAACATTGGGTGCACAACCTTCTTCAAGAAGTTAATCGCTATTCTAGGGAATGAGCTCCAATTGTTGAATCGCACGTGTAACTCATGTTTATCCCATGTTCGTATCCTAGGTTTTGCGTTTGAGCATAATTTCATTGATCAATTCTTGATCAGAGTCTGAATCAGTATCAGAGTCGGTAGAGACATTTTCATAAGTCATTGGAAATTGAAGAGTAACTTCATCTTTTTGAGGTCTTGTTATATTCAACGGACTTGTTGGATGAGTTTTAAAAGGATCAGAGTCGACATCCGTAATTGGCATCACCCCAATTCGCATTAGCTCTTCGGTGAAGTTGTCAGGCCTTCGGCTCCAGATTTCTCTGGGCTCTATTACCAGCACCATTGAAATTCTAGAATCGACCAGTCGCTTCAGGGGTAGCCTCAAATCAAATTTGTTTTTTCCAGTAACCTGCGGCTCCTGGACATTTTGTTTTGGCGTGTTGACTGAAAGCTCAGCTATGTCTATGGAAGATGTGATCACATCCGACGGAAGTAAAAGCAGCTGGTCAGATAGAGCAATGCCCCATTTTTCTATAATTGCGTCAGTCTCGGAGTACAATTTTAGACCTGGAGTTTGATTCTGTTTCGAAACGAATTGAATCACCGATACCTCAGGTGTTGTAATAGCATGTTCACCGTCAAGCGGGAAAAGCGTTGGTGTAGCTCCTTCAGTCTCTATCACGATAAAGTTGGAAAACAAGTAAACAATGTTCTCGCATAAATTTCCGTCACCAAAAGCCACAAGAAGTTTATCAACTAACCTCAAGGTTCCTAACGACACAAGCACCACGAGATTAAACTCTGAGTATCTATTGAGCATGTGTTTGATGAAAACATTCTTGACCTCCTCGAGGGTTTTCGTAGCGCTCACAGAATCCTCCAAAAGCTCTCCTGCGGATGAAATGCGGTTTGCATTATTTGTTGCATGACCTTGCTGCCATAAACCGTCAGAAATCGACTTGGGTCTGAGCAGTTGTTTTTCTACGAAAAAGTGGCGTGAAACTCGATTTTCTACTCCAAATACCAAAGAGGTGCGATCTGCAGCGTCTCTTGAAGGGAGGTCCTTAGACATGGTTGCCAACTTAACCGATAGCATGGCATCAGCCATTAAATCTGCCGCGATGTGTTTGTCAATCGGTATAACTGCCGAGAGCTTATTTTGGGACACACAATAACTACCTCGACAAACTGGAAGAATTTTCAGTTCAACAAGATATTCAGAAGCACGGTTGTTGAAGGCGCCTTCCAGTATAGCTTTTTCTAAAAGCATGTCCACATTCGCGTGAAGACATTCACTGTGTAGACAATCTCCACATTCAAGAGGAACTAATTTCTCCGAATCAAGCTTAGTCTCGAGTACGTCGTTGCATATGAAACACATCTCTTGATTGAGCTTTAGGTCTATTCTGGACGACGTTGTGACATAAGGTTTGACTTTTGGACCTGAAAGTGTTTTCGCTGGAAGTAGTTTGTGCGTATTTGGATTTGAACTTGTTCTTTTTCTCGGAGGCGGCGGTGGTATACTCCAATCACCAAACATCATCCCAATTTGATTATCGAGGAGACTGTTCACTTCATGATCATGATCAAGAACATCTAGTGGCGTCAAGAAGACACTCTCTTCCTGTTTGTGTTGATTGATAGAGCCAGGTGTCAGGGTAGGCGAGTCAGAAAATTGCGGTAGTTTGGGAGATCCTTTAGGTGTTCTCTGTAAGGAGTAATGTGAAGGGGTAGTTCTGGTCGACAGTGAGCTTGAAATTCTCCAAAGTTTTTCTCGCCAGTTCGACTTTTGTTTTGGTGAAGGGTTGGATGAGGACAGAATCATAATTCCTGATCAAGAATTTGAATGAATTTTTCTGAGATTCTTGTGGGTGTTCGTAGGATGAATATACTGGTGTATTTTATGAGAGAAATTTTCTCAGATCCTAAACGCTTAGAATGGACTGCAAATAAAAACATCTCAAACAAATAGAGTAGTCGATGACGGGTGATGTGTATGGCATTTACCCTTTACGGAAAAGTGCATGCATGGCTACAAGCCGTGCATCTGGCCTGCACATTCGTTTCCTCTTGTGGCCCCAGCGGTCAAAGAAAGCCCGTGTAGGGCTTTTTTTATTTCCGTCGGATCTAAATTCTTGGATGTACATTGCTAATCTATAAAGAAAGAAAAAATATTGCGCACAACTTTGTATGTCATATATGATGTCAGCTCATCTCTCCCGCATTAGATCCATCAGAGTGTCAGTGGCGTTTATTCCCGATGGGAATCACATGTCATAAAGAATCATCTTGTCTACCCAAAACAAACTATGTGTTTCATTTACGAACTTGTTTCATATTCTTTCTCCGGATTTTTTGCTTTAATACGATCTTTCCCACCAACCAAAAGAAGGACACCAGGCTGGGCTGAAACCTCGTATAAAGGTGAGCCGACTGCCATATAGTTGGACGCAAAATGGTTTTACATTCAAATCCCAATTTTCTAAAAAAATGTTCTTTTGAATCGGGAGTGCAATCGAGGGGATATATCATCAAGAAGGCACAACACGCAAAGAGGCGTTCAATTTCTTCTATTTGGAGGCACGACCACAGGGGCTGCTGTACACCCGTACACCCGAGGAAATACCTCAAAATTCGACTACTGTCGTTTCCAAAACGCTGTACTTAACTACACGAAAAATGAGCAACGAGGATAATACCGACGTGTTGGACTTCATCAATTCTTTACCTGACGCGAAGTCAAACGCTTCCAAAGCGGCAAACGAAAAATCAGGCTCTAACGACGATTTTTTGGAATTTTTGGATGAACTCAGTGCCCACGAGAAAACATCCAAGTCTGTGGGTACTTCTAAAGGCAAATTTGAGCCAAGGAAAGGGCATGAGGCCAAGTCATCTACTCCAAGAAAAGCCGACTCTCAATCTGAAGCTCAGCTGAAGCAAAATACACAACCTGTTGAATCCCAGCGTGAGGTTGATATAACGCAGAAAAATATAGCTACTCAATATTCAGATGTTTCTGCAGCATCAGGAAGGAGTGCACAAAATACTGCTACACACAATCTTGAGGCGAAGAATGAAGAAGAAAAGGACGAAGGTACCGAAGGAACGATAGTAGATCCTCTTGTTTCGATTTCGTCTTGGTGGAACACAGAGGGATCGTCGAAGGTGTCCTCATTGTGGGGTTCGCTTACATCAAATGCACAACAGATAAGCGAGACAACTTACCAGCTTGCTTCAAACACTTCCCAGCAACTATCACACCAAAAACAAAAGTTCCTCTCCGAAAGCACCGGTGTTGCAGATACAGAACAGATCCTACACATCACGAACAAATTGAATTCTATTTTGACCACTATGTCACAACAAATCAAAGACGGCTTAATCGATAAGGAGGATGAGCTTATGAATATTCTATTGATTTACGATGTGAACAATGTGGACTATTTGGATAGTCTTTGTGCGCTGAAATTCAATAAAGTAATGAGCCAAGTCGAGGGTGGAATCAAAACGACCGTGAGCAATTTTAACCACAAACATGACCCAAATGCTGCTTCAGGATACTATGACTTGAGTCTCTTTAGCGGAAAAGCCATTGATGGGGAAAAATTGTGTTTTGCGAACTTGGACAGCTCGATCAAGGATTATCTAAAAATCACAGATCTAGAGCGCCTGCAGTTGCCTGGAGACCATTCCGTGGAGCACGAAATCAATAAATCGAATATTTTTATTGCTATCCAACCGATTACTTGTGGAAGCGTTGAAACTGTCGTAGGCGAGGAGATAAGCGAGGGCCCCAGCTTCATAGAGGCGAATAATCCAAAATCTTTTTCCTTCACAATGATCTTGAAAGATATTACGAACAACATCACAATTGTCAGCAAATCACAACCTTTTCCATTGAGATGGGCCAGATGGGTAGCCGGCGAACACGAAGACCTCGATGCAATCATTGGTACAAAAGAGGGTGAAGGTGCCGTGGATCCAAGTGAATGGGTTAGGGAATGGATTCGAGACGGATTAGGCTTGACTTTTGCTGTTTTGGCCCAAGAATACATCACTAAACGAATGGGGATTTGATGCCGAGATTTCAAATTTAGCGAAAAGCATAATTAATCCAGTTTGTACTATTGAAGTTTCTATAAATTAAAATACAAAACTTGATACCACATGCTTAATCAATAAAGGTCAGCAAATTCAGCCACATGTGGATGTACGGCATATTTCGAATTGTTTGTTACCGTGGCCGGTTCGCCAGGTTTCCCAGACTGTAACTTGGCAGTACGGGTAGATGACATGGTGCCAAGACCAGCACTGGGTTCATGGCCTTGAAAAATCAAATCGTTCCCGTCATGAAGATGGACTTTACTGCTCTTTTGCATTCCGCAAGAGTAATAATTTTGCATTATTACATCTAAACCTTCGTCATCCACAGCAACCAACTTGTTAGCCCAGTCAACAACGAAGGGAAACAATTCATTCGCAGAATGTAGGGATAGCATTTTCAGATAGGAAGGCTGGTCCACGAGCTCCAAATCGGGTACAAACTGTTTCAACTTAGATTTTGTTTTCACCTCGACATTACAGAACAGGTGACTGGGAGAAGCAAGCAATGCAGGAAAGATTCGCTCAAAAGCCTTATTATTTTGAGGATGAACGTTCATACATTCTCCGTGTATGAAAGAGTATGTCTCGTACGAAGGCAAACGATTAGTGCGTACATCCAAAAAGTAACGAGACTCATGAGTCACCAAACGTTCGAGTATGTGATGTGATAGCTTTGAATTGGAATTGTGAAATAGTGTGAGGGTTGGGGACGACGAGCCAGTAATCAATCTGGCAAACCTAAGCATATCGTTTTTAAATGTGGCAGTTAGGGACGTTTATTTAAACGATTTTCAGTCCGATATTAAAATTATTGTTTGTTCTAGGCGACTGATAACAATTTGTTAGCCTAGTAACTTTTTAGAATAAAAACACAAGAAGAAGGTACAAAATATACAGATAGGGACGCTTTTAGCTGCTTTTACGTCGGATATCTATACGATAAGAGGGGAGTAATAGGCGCAGCACGTACTGCACAAAAGTGGGACAGAATCCCAAAGTTTATCCGAAGCACTCAGATTCGATGGTGCCGCGCTCAACACTATCATGCATATGGCGCTTACATCAATTACCCCTCTCTTCCCCCTCTTTTCGTGAAGAAATGTGAGCAAAACCCCCCGAATCTTTACTTGTTGAGATCAATGCGTAATTCAGATCTGGGAATTGTCTCTTAATTTCCCTATAGTATCTTTATTGGACGGGGTTTGTTAGAATTACTCGCTGGTTTCAGCATTTGGTTATCGTGGCAAAGTAAATAGGGCGCAAAATCAGTGAAAAATGAGAAATCTTTGATAAGCCAACTCTCTTTGTGATTGCTGTATCGGGGAAGAAGAACGCGGCAACGTACGTGCCCTCAATGGATTATGGGTTTCTCCGACGCGAGCCGTCATCAGGAAAATACTGGACGCCGATAAGCCGCGCGCGAAGATACAGAGTGCACCTTCGACACTTCTCGATCCACCCGCGACTTATCTGTGACAATATGCTTGAGCCTTGAACCGTGCTCACACGCCCGTGGAGCCAACTGGTTCAACGATAGTGATCACACTCCGTATATGTCAGGCCTCCTGTGAGAGAACACTGGTAAGTTCTTGCGAACAGATCTCAACACATCCAAGTCGAGGTCGGCCTCTATTATCTCAAAATAGTCACCGTCTTGATCTTTTTCATGCTGCGCATCAATTTCCTGGAAGCTTCTCGCTTTGGCTATGACAGTACCCCAGGGGTCTACTATAAGTGACTGCCCATAACTTACTCTTTTCGAGCGGCTGATAGATGAAGCATCGGTAGGGCAATGTTGAAGATCAAGGGAATTCTCATACACATCATGTTCTCCGCATTGAGCTGCCATTACGACGAAACATTGGTTATCAATAGCACGAGCACGCCCCAATTGCAACCAGTGCGCCTCGCCCGTTTTTGTTGTAAAGGCAGAAGGATATGTAAGTATAGCAGCACCATTTTGCCTGAGCGCACTGGCCATCTCAGGAAAGCGAATGTCGTAGCATATGGAGAACCCAACTTTGAAATCGGGATAATCTTCGCTGACAGGAAATGGACTCAAGATTTTCTTGCCGGCCTCAACTGATTTGGACTCGTGTAGAATCGGGCCATTTGGAATATCTATGTCAAAGAGATGTATCTTCTGGTATCTTTGCTTAACTTCTCCTTGTTCTGAAATCCATAACTGATTATTCTGGACCTTTTGCACCGGGCTGTCACCGATTGTCGGCTCATGGATTCCAACTGCAACGCTTAAAGGAAGCACATTCTTTGTTGTGTTCACATGAATCAACTTCCGGCGGATGATATCTAAAAATTCAGCTTGGCTACGTCTTGCTAGTTGCACGGAATGTGCAGCATCCCTTGAAACATAATCGGATGCTTCGGGAAGAAAGAGAACTCTTGCTTTAAGTTCAACTGCTCGGTCAATCAACTTTATGACAACTCGTACATTTCTGTTGAGATCGCAAGACGAACACATTTGTCCGACAGCAATTCTTAGCTTTGCCAGCATGATTGTATTTGTGAAACTCTGGAGGCTTGTTTGACTTTTGAGTGGAGATGGTCAGAACTGATAATCTGGGGTTAACTCAGAGTCACGTGAAAATTGGGCCGCACGCCCGAAAGAAAATTAGAAATTAATTGTTTCGCGGGAGAAAATTGCCCCATGCTAATCTACGAACAAGCACCATCAATTACATAAAAACCTGAAGCTGTTCTGACTATTGAGCCACTCGTGAGGATAGTTTTAAAGACAAAGGGAAGAACACGTGTAATATGCAAAATGTGTATTATTATTAATTTTTTGGGTAAAATCTTCAAGAGATATCACTCCTCCACCTTCTTCACTGGACCAGCAGTGAAAACTTCCTCGAAGGAGTATACTGTAGGCTCGAAAAGAACCTCACTGTGACAGTGTGCGTTGTCATCCTGTAATAAAATGTCATCATTGGAGATTAGATTCATTGCATCTTGCTCGACTTGGTTAACATGTATGAATCTTTGTCTCGATGAGAAAGTCCTGAGTGTGCCATGTGTTGCCGGAACCCAACACTTGGAAGCAGTTTTTACCGAGGCTATTGAGAGGTAGCGTCTGACCATTGAGTAAAATAGTTGGGAATACCTAATGAAATGTTGATTGATGTCTTAATTGCTGTATTCCAGTATACATAAGGGTTGCTTTCTTCGGCTAAAAGAACCTTATGGTGGAAGGACGGAGTACTTATATATCCGTTTTCAAATCGTCCGGCGTTCCGAGTTCCGCTTCACCGAGGGTATTAGTATTGTGTACATAGCATACGTGAGCACTGGCATGGGTCAGCTGAATGAGTAATTCCTGGAATACTGCATATTTCGAAAAGGGGTGAACGGAAATCACTTCTGGCCGCAAGGCCCTGGCGGCCGTTCAAATGAAGAATTACACAATGAAACTAACACTTTGACGATTTGAAATCCTTCAATATAGCTTGGCTAAAATTTCTACACGTATTAGAAGTACAGAATAGTGTAGCATACATCAGTGAACAAGAGATATAAGCATTAATTTTACATCCACGCTTATGTGTGCCTCGGCTGTTGAATGCTCACGGCCGAGAGGCTGCTGAGAGAGACTATGCGCGCTGACCGGGCGCATTGCTCAAGTGCTCGTTGTTGTTCGGGCGCGCGGAGGTTGCAACCGTGACAGAAGCTGGGGAAGATAATCTGTAATTCTTGAATTTCAGTCAAACTTCACGAACGCATTTTTCTCTTGTGTTTCTTCAACTCTCGTAACAAACTTAAGCAAGGAGGGAGGCGAAGGCTCATTTTTGTCTTCACACGTGGACGTAACAAAAGAGTCAAGGCGTGGCTGCTGTAAACCAAATGCACGTGGGCTGAAAGAAACAGCCGGTAAGCAAAACAAGTTTTTATATATAAATGAATTTTCTCAATTAAGCTTTCGGTATTTGCCCTTCAAGTGAACTATGTTCATGCCTCGATCCTTTGTATCAAGCCTCTCAATTAAGAAATCTGTTCCGTTAAGTGCTTCTCGAATTCAAATTATAACATATCAAAGCATTTAAGGTGCAGTCTATTTGGTGCTACCGCTCTACCGGAAGCATCCCCGCAAATTCCACCGCGCGATCAAGAAGTCTAACATGGGTCTTTACATTGATTACTTTCATTTTGCTACTTTCCTTGATTGCTCTCCAAGTGTTTTAGATCTCTAATCTTTATAGTGTTACAAGCTGAAATTTCTTCTCGTGGCATCTGAGACTTTGGAAAAATGGGTACTGGTTGGGAGCTCACCAAGCAGCTTCGTGATAAGATAGCCAAATATGCCTCATACCCACAAACTTCAATCAGTATCAGGCAAATGGTGCAATTTGGCCCTTGCCCTTCGCCAGGATCAATATTCCTTGCCTCTCAATTCATTGTTGAGGAACTTCCGATACGGCTAGCATTGAAAGTGAGAGATTTGGACAACGCACCGCTTGGGCTTCTGAGAATGCCTTCTACTATCAAGGTGAGAAACTGGTATGCCCAATCTTTTGAGGAGCTCACGTCTTTACCAAAACCCAAAATTGATGATTCGCTTAAAGAGCATTTATTCAGCAGACACGAAGGTGCACGGCAACAATCAATGAAAGTGAGTGACCATTTACAAGAAAACTTAAGCATTTTACCCGACTCCTCCAATTTAGCTCAAGAAGAACTGTTGAATCCCGCTGTGAATAATGTGTTTTCAGACGATGGTATTGTAGTGCGTCCACATTTGGCGAGCTCCTCTTTGAGTGCTAATAGTACAAAAGTGAGAACAGAGTCACCTACATTTGGCAAGACATATTTCAACCCGTGTCCTTCAAATATAGTATGGCCCAAGGAGGTGTATGATTATAACAAGCTAGTGTATGACGCACTCAACAAGATTAAGAAAAGGCATGATGCCACAGTTGCCACGATGGCTCAAGGCGTGCAAGAGTGGAAGACAGAACATCAATTGGTGCAAGTGAATTCAGCAATTCAAACCTTCCTTGATCGATTTTACATGCTGAGAATCGGAATTCGAATGCTCATAGGTCAACATCTTGCACTCAATATGTCTCAAGCACTGCCGACCAGGCAAAAAATATCGAAATTCTTGAATGGTTCCACTGGGAACGCGAGCCCAACCAAACAAGCGAGCTCAAACTACGTGGGTGTGATCTGTACTGAATGTAATGTGAAAGAGATTGCAGAGGATGCTATTGAGACAGCCAAGTATATTTGTGAGGAGTACTATGGTCTTTTTGAAGCCCCAGAAGTGCAATTAATTGCCCCGCAGGAGCTGATAAACTTTATGTACGTTCCAGGGCACTTAATTCACATGCTTTTTGAAGTGTTGAAAAATTCCCTCCGAGCCACAATTGAGTTTCATATGGGGCTACTCAAACAACAGATAATTGAGAAAAATCCCGAGATGAAACCTGAGGATATTGACTTGAATGATCTCAAATTTCCGCCCATCAAAGTTATAATTTCCGAGGGCTATGAGGATATTGCAATAAAGATTTCTGACGAAGGGGGTGGAATTGCCCGCAGTGAGATACCATTGATCTGGACATACTTGTACACTACCGTGGACAAAACACCTACGTTAGACTCGGAGTTCAATCAGACGACTTTTAAAGCTCCCATGGCTGGTTTTGGATACGGCTTGCCCATTTCCAGGCTCTACTCTCAGTATTTTGGCGGAGATTTGAAATTGATATCAATGGAAGGCTACGGAACTGATGTGTACATCCATTTAAATAGGTTGAGCAGTTCACTGGAGCCTCTTCCCTGAGGAACAGAGTATTCAGTTTCAATACGTTATAAGTGATTCTTCAAAGTAAGACCACGGACACTCATTAATCAAAGTGATCGATTTTGGTCGCGGGGCATAATATAATTCTGAGTTAAGCCACTTAGAGTTTATGTTTGAAATTCTCTACTTTTGGCCTTCCAACATTGGAAATTTAGTTAACCTTCGATGCGTGAATCGATTTCAAGTGTAAGAGCGCGTTCGACTGGCCAAGAGTTGCGAAAACTGGTAGTCCCGAGGATCGGGGATCGTGCCTCTTCGTTCTACTCGCGCAACAGAGTGGGGTCACACCGTCAGTGGCAGATCACGTGAACCACCTTGAATTCTGTCCCCACAGTGGTGTGCAGGCAAAGGTGACTGAAGCCTGACTACGAAGGAGAAAAAAAAAACCATACCTGATAACCCAACTAGAATTTGTACAAAGTCCTTACCAAATGTCGGCACCACGTACAAAGCCTTGGGAAATTCCCGGTGGCACATCGTCTGGAGCATCAGCTACTGCCGACACTCTGGCATCCCTTGGGGTATCTACGGCTATTCCAGATCGGCCCATTTCTCTCTCAGACCACGATGCCACACTGGCCATTAATGGAATGGGAGCTTCCTCTTCATACGGTACGGGAAGTTTAGGAGGTGGTTATGGCACATCAAGATATGGAGCCGGATATGGCAGCTCAATATACGGCGGTGGTTATGGATCATCAATGTACGGAAGTGGTTATGGTTCTGGAATGTATGGAGGATATGGCGGGTATGGCTCTAGCATGTACGGGGGCGGATACGGTTCAAGCATGTACGGGTCCGGGTTTGGTGGTAGCATGTATGGGCAAGGTGGCATGAATGGTATGAATGGTATGAACGGTCCTGGTGGTTTGGCAGAGGGCACACAGGCAACATTTCAATTAATCGAATCCATAATAGGGGCTGTGGGGGGCTTCGCTCAAATGCTAGAAGCCACCTATATGGCCACACACTCATCTTTTTTTACAATGGTTTCATTGGCTGAGCAGTTTGGAAACTTAAAGAATACGCTAGGTTCTTTACTTGGTATTTTTGCCCTCATCAAATTCGCCAAAAAGATATTCTTCAAGATGACTGGCAAACCATACAATCACGGAATAAGCCTCAGAGAGTTTAGCAAATTTGAGGTGACACAAAAGAAACTAGAAGAAAAATTGCGAAAGCAGCAAGCCGGTTCCAGCCGGCCAACCAGAATTTCATTTAAGCCACTTCTAGTTTTTTTGGCTGCTTCAATCGGATTCCCTTATCTTTTGAGTAAGGCGATACAAACTCTTAATGCTCAACAGCAACGTCAACAGCAAAGAAGATTTCAAGATCAACAAGATATGAGTGCAGGCAATCATGGTGCTATTGATCCCGAATCTTTAGAATTCGCGAAGGCATTGTATGAGTTCAATCCAGAAAACCCAAACATTGAAATCGAGTTGAGGCCGAAAGACCTTGTTGCAATTTTGTCCAAGTTAGATACTCTCGGAAATGAAAGCAAATGGTGGAAGGTACGCTCACGCGCAGGTAAAGTTGGCTACGTGCCACTGAACTTTCTAAGCATTATTGAAAAAAAGCCCTTGCGACAAGTGGAAGCTGCGCCACAAATTACCCCAGTCACGACTAGCTCTCCTAGACATGTGAGCTTCATAGACGAGTTCGAGAAGTCTCACTAGGCACTCTGCTTGACTACGGACGAATTTACATTAGGTTTCAATATTTTGATATTTGTAATATGATGAGCGCTATGTGTGACGTTTGCACTAGAAAGCGAAAGAAAGTTAGATAGCATCATCAGGACGATTTTGCTCGCTTTCAACTTTAGCACCTTTGTCTTGTAAGTTCTTGTAGCCACTGGCGTTCTTCATCACCTTTTTCTTTGCCTCAGCTTGGTCCTTGAGATCTGTTGTAGCCTCCTTTGTATTTTCGGAAAGGTTCTCGGCACTGTCTGCAGCCTGCTCAGCACCTTTTTTGGCCTTTTCTTTTAACTCTTCAGCACCTTCCTTAGCCTTTCCCTTCAACTCCTCAGCACCCTTCTTCGCCTTAGCCGAGAAGTTCTCAGCACTGCCTTTGGCGTTCTCAGCAGTTTCCTCGACTTCATCTTGCAACTCTTGAGCACCTTTCTTTGCTTTAGCAGAGAGATTTTCAGCATGGTCTTTCGCTTTCTCAGCGCCTTCCTTGGCTTTGTCTTTCAAATCTTCGGCCCCCTCCTTGGCTTTGGCAGAAAGATTTTTTGCATT
Source organism: Metschnikowia lunata (assembly GCA_030583235.1). Lineage (NCBI taxonomy): Eukaryota > Fungi > Ascomycota > Pichiomycetes > Serinales > Metschnikowiaceae > Metschnikowia > Metschnikowia lunata. The sequence goes on along the minus strand of JAJMHP010000037.1, from coordinate 62,277 downwards.
ATCTTTCGCATTTTCGGCACCTTCTTTTGCTTTAGCAGTAAGGTCTTCGGCGTGATCCTTGACATTCTTGGCACCTTCTTTTGCTTTGGCAGAAAGGTTCTCTGCATGTTCCTTCGCACTTTCTGCACCTTCTTTAGCTTTCTCAGTCAAGTTTTCGGCGCCTTGCTTTGCTTGGTCAACAGCGCTTCTGGCCTTCTCGCCCAACTTAGGATCTTGGGCAAACTCCTTAGCCTTCTGGCCGAGATCCTCGGCTTTATCAATACCATCGGCCAAGATATCTCCGGCCTTCTGATTCACATTAGAGGCAACATTTGCGGCAACGTGTTTCACTTGCTCGACGGAAGGAGCAGCTTTTTCTGTCGTCTCAATTGTTTCGGCTAGCACCTCACCGGTTTTTTTGTTGGCCTTCTGCAAAATTTCCTTCGCAGTGTCGACTACAGAAAGTCTGACATTTGAGTGGGAGAGGTACCTTACGTTAGAGGAGGCTCTGGCAGTGAGAGGAATAACTGCTCTGGTTGCAAATTGACGAAACATGGTTGAGAAGTGATGAACTAATAGAAAGAAAGTTTTGAGGGTGAAGGTTATGGACGAGGATCACCCTGCATTAAGTAGCAAAGAAAAATTGTGGAAGGTTCCCGCGTCATCAGGGTTTTCATCATTGCTATGATGTAAGACTGCTTATTATGTTGCTTGGTGTGCATATAACTCGAGTCATGTCCTGGGAAGTACGAAGCATCCTGAGACCAAGTAAGGTTGCGCATAATTAAAGAGGACGGATTCTCTAGCTTTTGAAATTATACCAGACCATATGTGTTCACAAAATTCACGTACAGGTTATAGCTTCATCAAGAGTTTATACAAACTGGGATTTGACTTTCCCGATCATATAGGTTCTTGCTTTGCCAAGCCACACGAGAAAACTCGGGAGGGGAACCCAGTACAACATCCCGACACCACCGTCGCGAGAAATGGGCACGATCAACGTATGAGTTACGGGCACGTACTGGGAGTCTGGTACATTAATGTTTTCAGCACCAACGCCGTGGTCCGCATTATATGCACCCCCTAGAATCTTTTGCAACGTTCGCCCAAAAATTGCGGCTTGCCCAAACTTAAGATCAATGATGCTTTTTGAACTACCCGAGACGATATCTCCGAAGGCTATCGCGTTCGAATGACCTTTCACAACCAAGTCAGAATTGGTAATAACAAATCCATCTTTGTCCTTGACAGAGAGGGGAAGAAATGAAGAGTAAGGCTGCTTGATGTAGGATTCCAAAACCACGTCGTGATTTCGAATTTGACCATTTTCGAGAACAACCGAGCACATCATGGCCCCGGTTTCACTTTTATGCTTGACTGATTTGACCCGAGCGTTGTTGACAATCTCAACCCCCAAATTTTGAAGCATGATAGTAGCTTTGCCAGACAACTTAGGCGCAGCGCCCATCAAAGGCTCCGAAGATCCACTGTATAGTGTTATCTTCGCCAGTGGAAACCTCGCACTTATTTCTCCCGCTGACTCAACCCCAGTAGGGCCCCCTCCAATAATAGCAACAGACATAGCACTATGAAGCGACTCGTTCATTTCGAAGATCGCGGCTTTTGCTTTCTCCGCGCTCTCATTAACCTTGTATCCTGCCCATTTTGCTTCTGTACCGCTTGATATAATCAAAACGTCGTAATGAACAACCGAAACTTTACCAGTAACTGTCCTAATTGAAGCTTCAGATTTTTGCAAATTCACGTCAGTAACGAAGCCTTGTATAAAAGTAGCCGTTTCTTTTGAACAGCTTTTAACGATTTCTTCAACTGAGATGATTGTCTCATCAAATATACTTGGCTCAACGAGAAGCCGAGGTGCAGCCACATTAAAATATGCATGAGTGGATGGAGATACTAACGTAACTTCCACATCTGATCTCTTTAGATTATAAATAGTGGAAAGGGCCTTTAAACCGGCATAGGAGCCACCAATAATAAGAATCTTCGTCATGTTTGATTTTCAGGACGTCGAATACCGGCGCACAGTGGGACGGGTCTTGCGGTAAATCAAGTGGCCTGCGAAAAAGCAGTAATTTGTGCGCAAGACAATAACGACGCACTAATGTGTCAATCATGAGCGTGATTTCATTACTTCGAGCAGTTCTTTGGGTTCTCAGATTATAAAGATAAATACATCATTATTGCTAAAGAGAAAACTTAGCCTTGCACAAAACGCTGTGCTTTTTCTTTAAACACCGGAGGCCGAAACCCGCACACCAGGCCCGGTGTGTTTAGCAACAAATGTAATAAAAAGAGAATATGGATACATGTTTTTGGTACTACCAAGATTATCGTATTTGGAGCTTAAGAATATGGCAACTATATAACCGGTCATTTTCGTTTCCTTTTGACCAAGTTGTTGAGATTATGAATTTGCTGTGTGTTTTCTCGTTCGGGAAGATTTTGCATAACTATTGTCGAGGACGACTCTGCCATTTTTTTCTTTTCAAGTTCACTTTCGGACATCAAACCAATAAATGAAAAGGACTTCAAAGTTATACCCAATCTAGTCGCTAACTCTGGCATTCCTGATCTCCATAATGACAGAACAGCATCCACGTTTCTGTAGTCCTCCCCCTTTATTAAATCTCGTATTTTTTTGTATTCTCTTGGATTCACAATGGTGAATAACAGGTAATTTCGATTGCCGCTTACTGGGGTTGATTCTTTGGCGCATCCAAGTATACCAACAACATTTCCCAAGCGGAACTCTTGCCGATAGCCGAGCTCATTCCAGAACTGATCAGCATTCATAGACTTGTACCTATTTTCAACAATTAAATGTTCGAGAAATCTGCCCTTTGGATCATCGGGGAAAAGCGGGATCGTGTTCACTGCTCGATTCGCGGAGTTCCTCATTACATATATGTTTCCTATGCCCCAGTTTGATTTGCGAGGCAAGAACTTTTCGACAGAATTGCTGTCAGATCCAGGGATATCTGCTTTGCAGAGCCATGTTTCATCCAATATACCATCAAGTATTGAAATCCACCATTTAAATAAAGTATCACCACTAGCGACATGCTTATTTTTGTTGTGGTCGGAATGTGGAAATAAGTAAGCGTTAGCTGATCGAGTAAATAATGAAATTTGAGCCTTGAGTTGTTTTGGCGCTTGTGAGGAAAGGTCCAACTTGGAACCTCGGCTCAAGCTGTCTTTGGTTATAGTAAATTTGCTGAATGATAAAGGGTCACATTTGAGTCTTTTGCTGAGTTGCCGCAATTCATTCGCAATTTGTGAACCGCAAGGCTTTTGACATCCGGCTGTTTCTGGTTCAGTATGTTCTTTGGATGATAAATTCACATGAGTCGTGCGGGAGCTTGGATTTGTTTCTCGTGCAGTAGCTCCTTCCAAATAGATTGTTGGATCGATACTGATCAATTGATTGAGAAATGCCTTAGTTACACCAGCAACAGAAACCCGGCATGTGCCTAACCCTGTAGTATCCGCTTTCAGAACAAAAAACTGCTGTTCAAGCTGATCACCATTAAATGTGAGGTATAGGTATACCTCAATCCCCAAGATTAAGCGACCTGTGTCTTCTTCCAGGACAAGAAGCAAATGTTTCACCTTCAAAGTCAATGGTCTCTCGCGAGAGATTATGAGAGGCTTACATTGATAAGCATTTGTGCGAAGGTGTATCACTGAGAATGAACGATTATATGGTAAAACCGTCGAGAAGTCCATTTGCAGAAATTTTTCTTGAAGAGAGCTGGTGCAAACGCGTTTGTGAACTGAAGCTTCATCTGCTGCGCGGCCGGTATCAACGCTGCACTTAAAAATCACACAACAGAATTTTTCGAGGCTACCATAATTGGAAATGAATAGAGATGTATTCGAAAACTTGATGCCACCAAATTTATAAGCTCAACGCTTCAACTAATGAAACTCAGCATACGCAAAATCTGCGTGTCTTGTCCAGGAATAGAGAGGAAAGAAGAAAAAAAAAAAAAAAATTGGGGCGATACAAGCCAAAATCTCTGCCATTTTGGCACAGTTTTTAGTATTCAAAGTTTTACTATACGAGTATTTACACTTGGGTCAAAAGGATAAACATAACGAATTGAAATGCGTATGCGAGATAACCACTTCACTTTTTTATGGTTGTAAAACACGATCTGGCCGAGGACACTTAAATGCCTCGAAGGCTCAACCCCACACTAGTACGCGCATGTGAGATATTTTCAACCTCAGCTGAGGAGAGAATACGAATTTTGAAGCGTTGTGTGTATTCTCCTGTAAAGAGTCGCTTGGTGGGTATTATAGTTTTATATCTAGTCAGAACAATATTGTCTAGAATATTGATAATGCAAGCCTTAGAGAAGATCTGCTCCCGGCACGTTACTGTTGAAGATGGGGCCAAAGTCCCAGAGATCAATGCAGTTATTGCGGGGTATACTGACAGAAGTGCAACAAAGTTCCTCTCAGCTCATGGAGTGAAAAATATAGAGACGAAAGAGGAAGTTTCAGTCGACAGTATGTTGTGCTTTTATAGCTGTACCAAATCAATGACTGCCATGGCAGTATTGATCTTATCGGATCGAGGCCTCGTAAACCTAGATTCTCCTGCCAAAACTTACTTACCTATATTGGGGGACTTCGGAGTGATAGATGATGATCAAGTTGATATTGATACAGGAGATCTAAAGTATCCACCAAAAAGGGTAAAAACGGACCTCACTATCAGACACCTTTTGCTACACACATCTGGGTTTGCATACATATTCACAGACAACAGCTATTTAAAGATAATGTCCAAAAAACGCCTTCATGCTGGAAAGCCACTGAAAGAATTGTTTGATCCTCTTATAATGCCTCTCGTTTTTGAACCAGGCAGTAATTGGGTATACGGTCACAGTTTTGATTGGCTAGGAATCATTGTGGAATCTGTATCCGGGCAAAGCCTATCGAACTTTTTGCGTGATAATGTTTTCTGCAAGGCTAAAATGGAGAGCTGTAGATTTTATCTAGATGAACCTTCTGCATCAGTTCGCTTACATGACAAAACAGATGACGATTTGAAACTTTTTAAACACAGGCCACCTGTTCCCTTTCGGTCGGAGATAGACATGGGTGGGCAGGGATGTTTCGGAACTGTAGGAGACTTCTTGAAATTTTTGAGAATATGGCTCAACTATGGAGTCAGCCCCGACACGGGCAACGAAATATTATCTAGAAGAGCAGTGGAGTACGCTGTCCAAAACCACCTACCTTCCGGCCAAAGTGCAGAATTTCCCATGCCCTTCGGAGACTGCATCGACGGTTTCAGCTTGACTGGTTGTGGATACAATACTACGCCGCTAAAGACAGGCCGGTCTGCTGGATCTTTATACTGGTCAGGTCTCGCAAACTTGTTTTTCTGGATAGATTTGAATACCGGGTGTGCGGGATTTTGGGGCTGCCATGTTATGCCATACATGGATCGTCACTGCGTTGAAGGGTACATCGATTTTGAAACTACGGTTTATGAGATAATTTCATCCGGGAAATCAAAACTATAGCGATGTAATCTGAAGAAGAAGTCACAATAATCTGGATCAATCGTGAGTTAACCATGACAAAATACGCAGCTGACGACTGCACTGGTTCATATCGCAAACTTAGTTCAAATTTGGAGCAATCTCTGCTCTCAGTTCTGGCAACAGAAATTGGTAAGTACTTGAGCCTGAAAACGTTCTCTACAGTATACTCCACCCCACTGTGTGTTGTAAAATTGAAGGGTCCTCCTGCCCTAGTTGTAGTTGTTTAAACTCCGCAATGAATTGGTAATTAGCAGCGAGATTCCATCTGTTTTCTTGCACTTAGTTAAAACCGATGCAACTTGATGATAGCTTACAGTTTGCTTACTCGGAATGCGAGATTTAAAATGTAGCAGGGTCATGCGGCCAATCAGCGGGTCATTCTCCTCATCCGTTACATTCTAGGACGAGACAAGCCCTTGGCGAAAAATTAAAGATCTTCAAAGACACAAATGCTCCTTTGATACGTTTTTCCTGAATATCTCGGTAATTTATTTCTTTCATTTTGAATAAGATGACTTTGTTGAACGTCATACACTCCGATCTGTCGCGCAGTCCCGATCTGTTTCCATGGTTCATTCACTTCATCATGGACTGAATGGAAGATTGTTTCAATGTGATTGACTTTAAGCTACTTTAAATCCTGATCTTCATCTGTTTATTGAAACCTATCAAGAACCATGAGCGGGGCTGCCAAGGTCACCGCCATCCGCCTGCGAGCTCATAGTGCAACTTCCCCAAGCTCCTCCTCACCCTTCTCGAAAGTATTCCCGCACCTCGATGCGCTAACACTGCATACAAACACCGAGATATCTTCTTTGGAATCTGAATCTGGACTCGATAATTATTGTGTTAGGGCGCAGCTGGTAGCCAATAAACCAAAAAACAAAAAAGAGAAACATCGAGAGCGTCTCGGAATTCAGTCCTATCTTAATTTGGTCGTATGAACTTTTTCTGATCTTTCGCGGTGAGCCAGCTTAAGAAGAACACGGAGCATTTCCTTATCGTTTCGCGCAGGAGGAGCCCGCTATCGCCCGCATGCACTGTCTTGATTAGGAAGCCCGAACAATGTGTGCAAACGTTTCGCATCTAGTGCAGATATTCCTGTACGCTGCTTTATTCATTATCGCTCCGCTGTATCTTGAAAAGAAATTTTGATGGAGAAGCACTTGCGGTACCCCATCTGTATGACGCGAAACCAGTTTATAAATATTGAGTTCTCCACTTTACCAAAATGCGGATTTTTTGAAAACAATAAAGCTGGTCGTTGAACCAGATTTACGAAAACTCTTAATAAAATTGGTTCCCGATTCCAAATCGACATTCATAAACAGATCCGTCGAAAGGTATAATCACGGGCAGTGCAGGCCATTGGATCGAAGTCACCATGAATAAGACGGATATAGAGGTTAATCCGATAATGTCACGCGTTCGCGTTGATGAATTGAGGGTTCAATCGGTCATTTCAAATCAGCTGATTGTATTAAATGTCGACCATCAAGTTGATAGTGACGAAGCACAGATTCTCGCAATGGGCTACAAACAAGAGTTCAACCGTGAGTTTGGTGCGTTTTCAGTTTTTGCGGTTTCATTTTCTGTGCTAGGCTTGCTTCCGTCAATTGCGGCTACGTTCAATTATCAGCAGCTTGTGGTCGGAATGTCACCCATACCCTGGCTTCTAGGGATGATCGGAGTGACATCGGTTGCGTACTCCATGGCTGAGGTTGCATCTGCCTTCCCTACTGCCTCGGGAACTCCTTATGCTGTATCACAGTTGTCACCCAAAAAATGGGCTCCATTTTTGACTTGGATCACCAGTTTCTCCAACTGGATGTGTCAAATCACTGCAGCCCCTTCCGTCAACTATTCGGGCGCTAGCCTAATGCTTGCAATGGCTTCTTTCAGAAATGGGTATGTTGCCTCCGCCGGGGTGACTTATGCGCTCACAACTGCTATCATGCTTGTTCATAGTTTCATTGCTTGCTTGCCCACTAAGTACTTGGCACAATATAACAACTTGGGAACATCGATCAATATGATATTTCTTGTTATCGTATTTGTGATGATCTTTGTGTGCAACGACAGAGTCAATATTTACGGCGCATCTATTCCGAAATTCAATAGCAACGCAACAGCATGGGGGCTCACAAATCAGACAGACTTCCCTACAGGTGCTGCCATGTTGATTTCTTTTCTCGGAGTCATATGGGCAATGTCCGGTTATGACGCGCCATTTCATTTGTCGGAGGAGTGCTCTAATGCGGCACTTGCCGCTCCAAGGGCTATCTGTCTCACGGCGACCGTTGGTGGAAGCATTGGATTTCTTTTCATGTTGGCAATTTCCTACACAGTTGTGAGCTTGGAAAAAATATCTGAAGATTCTCTCCATTTGGGTCAACCTTTTGTCAGCTATTTGACTCAAGTCATGGCTTCTAAATTTGTGGTGGCTTGCACAGCCCTCACCATTGTTTCTTCTTGGTTTATGGGCAGTTCATGTATGCTTGCAGCCTCAAGAGTATCGTTTGCATATTCGAGAGATGGCTTGTTTCCTTTCTCTCGAATTTGGTCGAAAGTCTATCCTGTCACACGAACACCAGTGAATGCTGTCATGCTAAACTTTATTTTGGGTCAGCTTTTGCTTCTATTAATGTTTGCAGGAGATACTGCGATTGCTGCAATATTTTCTGTTGGTGGAATCTCTTCATTCATATCATTCACGATTCCAACGTTTTTGAAGATCACTTATGCACGAAATCATTTTCAACCTGGTCCATGGAACTTAGGAAGATTCTCTACCCCAATAGGTTTCTTTTCTGTCGCATTTGTAGTGACAATGATTCCATTTTTGTGCTTCCCCACTGTTTCTGGAAAGAATTTAACACCCGAAACAATGAATTGGACGGTGGTTGTTTTCTTTGGATCCATGGCTTTATTTATTATTTGGTTCATTGTGGATGCTCACAAGTGGTATATTGGTCCTAGGCCGAATATTGATGAGTACATATCACACGAAAACTCCAATTCCCAGGCCATAGAGGGCCTCAAGAGTCAGCTCTATTCCACCGCAAATAGTTTGAGCCATAGCGCGGAGATTTATGACCAAAAGAAGTAGCTACAAGACGAAACTCAGATATTGAGCACCATGGAAACCGAGTTACAATATAGGATTGTTTATATCTGAAATTTAAAAGGTCCTGGTGGCCAATCAATAACCAAAAGATACATTATAATGGAAAAGCCATTTTTTGCAATCTTCGTCATACCGCTCAAGTCTTCAAGTCTTCAATTCAATTACCCATCAGTATGCTTATTTCCGGTAGTACTTCAACTCGAAAGGTCTTATCAAATTGTATCCGATGAAAGAGATAACAGTGTTAAGTTCAAACGAGATATCACCCGAAATTTCTCAAGCAATGGGCCCAGTATACCATGTCTGATGCATGGAAAGAACAGTGGACAAGATTCCAAGGAGGAAACCAAATATTCCAGATATACCCACAGGTTATGTCAGTACATCGTTGAAATTTGTGACATCGTATCCTTTGAATCTTCTTCTGTAAACAAAATGCTCAGCAAGAGTTATACCAATGTAAATGGACACATTGTATCCTATAATACTCAAAAAGTTTGTCATTGCGTCTGAAAACACGTAATAAGCTGGAATGGATAGAGCCAACGAAACAAAATTGCCGATTACACACCACGCGAGTCTTGGAAATCTTGCCAATGGTGACCAAATAGCTTGCATTGACAAAGACAATGAGTACGAGCCTGGTAAGTTATTAGCAATAGCAGACAATGCCAAAATCACAACACAAAACTTGCCGAAACCATGCAAGCTATCCTCGACCAAAATCTTGTTGGCAAGACCTCCCACAGAGTTTTCTTCAAAAGCTTGGTCCAGGAAGAATTGGACTTTGTGCCCATTGCAAAAGATGACCCTAATATCAATGTAAAAATACAAGGGATGCTCATACCTGCCACCATGGCGGAGAAAATCTTCATGGGCGCAGTGTCACTGGGCATATACACAAAATAGTCCGCTGCAGAAGGAGACCACCCAGCAGCAAATCCAAAGATAGTTGTGATATAACTCAAAACATTGCCTGCTTCAATCTTAGGGCTATCATGAGCATCCCAAACGAAAGTCTTCGCTTTAGCCACGCGAGCAATCATTATAAAGTATACGATCAAATTGGGAACCCAACTCCATCTCTCATATATATGAATAACCTTGTAACCAAAAAAGGCCATGACGCATGTGATCACCACGAAAACTAAGCAGCCCACCCACGGAGGTAGCCTACCTAAGGACACCAACATTTGCACGGCTGGAAGAACATTGATGGCATTCCACCCTATGCATGAAATGACATTAAAAAAGGCGAACACACGGCCCATTACATTACCCGTAAAATATCGAGAAAGAATCTGTTGTCGAAGTCCAAACTTTGCCCCAAATATCGCATAGAATCCAACAGGAAAGGCGCTTACTATGGGCACAAAGGTCCCGCATATGATGCAGGTCTTGAAATTAAGTGAATAATAAGTCGGGCCCATCATGCCTGTGCTGGGTGCAGCAATTGCAAGGTTTGGTGAGAGAAACGTTGTGAGCGGTGATGACCAAGATCAATCAATCCTCTTATCTTCCGGCACCCTGTCGACACCACGAATTTCGGCATTTACCTTCAATCCTAACCTATTAAGGAAGTTCCCTCCCTCCTTCAATTTCTTTTCTTGTTCGATTTCATGTACTCGTCTTTCATCGTGATAGTACAAGGAACTCTCATTAAAACTTCTCTTCTTTTCTTTTTCGTACGACATTTTAGCAACTGAGTATATGTGGCAGTGATGCACGAGGGGCCGCCTAGTAGTCGTTAAAAACTACCAGAAAAGTCTTGAATATATCTAACAGAAGAAAAATAGAAGCTCTCATCATTATAAGGTGCTCACATCATGGGGCAAAACCCTATTCATTTGCCCAGAGATAAAAAGCCTTTCTTTGCCGAAGCCGTACAAAGCCTGCATTCAGAATACAGGTTCGCCGTGCATTCAATGTCGCGATAGGTGGGGTCAAAAAGACGCATGTGTTGCACATGGCGACAGTAACTGTTTAGATAAGTATGGAAACGACGTGTTGAATGCGTTCCCGTAGGATTATGTGTATTAGATTAATCTATTGCTAAAGTCTTATAAATCAATTTAATTTTTTTCGGAGATATTTTCACCGTTGGAAAAGGTCGTGCGCGTACCATAGTCATTTCGACTGTACTCCAATATTCTGAAAGTTCAACCATAACTGCAGTGTGGTCAAGATCCCGATTCCAATACCCTAGCCGTATAAAGAGTGCCCTTTCAAGGCTTAGATGCTGGCTTTCTGCTGGATACCTGGGTTGATGTGGAATTAAGAATCTCGTTCTTAGTCATACATAAATCCAGCCAACATCCACACCATCTCAATAAATCTGTTCTCTTTGATTCTGCCTCTAGCACGCACTTGCAACTATCTCATCAACGAAACAAAAAACTGTTATTGATATTGCAAAGCCCCAAATGACAATCGCTGACAAATGGCATAAATAGGAAACAAAACTGAGAATTTTTGATCTTCCCGAGCTACTACCAAGTAATCGACTGATGAGGTCGGAGCATGTCTAAAGATTTTCTGGTAGCCCCTCTCCTCCAGAATCATTTTTAATTCCTTGGTTAGCTATGTCATACATCCTTGGACTACGGCACAGGCCAGCTGGTCATAAGATTGTTCTCGTTCCTCGAATTGGTTTTAACTTCCTCAACCAAGACCAGTTATGGGTATCGGCCTTTTCCCATTTTACCCCTTCCCGGCTGGTTTTTTCTTACTACCCTTGCGAATTCTGAGTTGTGACCTGACTTGACGGTTGAGGGTAGCACCCTATCACTTCTCCGATCAAACTGTTTGATATTTGAATCTTTGCAGCTGTATATTACATTTTGATAAAAAAAAAAAAACAATTAGAACCTTCTTCTCTTTGAGTTGCAACGAAATGGGTGCAGAGCAACCAAGTATCGTAGATTTGAAAGAGGTTATACAGCTGAGAAATGCCCAAAAGAGCAATAAAGCATCACAAGCAAGTCTATCTTAGTATGTGACCCAACAGATCTTTGTTGTTTTCTTTGTTCTCTTTCGCCCTACCATAGAATAAACCAATGATAAAAGTGATTAAAATACTCCAATTGAGGAAAGTGAGTGCATTTTTTGCAAAAACCAACTGATGATGTTTGCTAAACAAAATCAGCCGGTACGCAATTGAATACCAAGAAGTGTATGGGTAATTCGGTGTGATCGGCAATTCACCCTCAGATCTTAGGATTTGAGGGAAAAAAAAAGAAAGCTTAGACTAAGCTTTCCAGGTCTTGCGCAACAAAAACTGAAATAATTCAGGACATAAGCTTTAAAGATATGTCCGGCTGATTTATCAATACGTATTAGTCTGATTAATAAGAGTGAAGGGTTCCAACGAACCATGATATTCCGTGATCCTCCACACGTAGTTTGGCAAGAGTTTTCCGCTCTCGCATTTCATGCCAGAGTTTCAATTCGTACTGTTTGTTGTTCTCGAACGAAATTCTGGTTCGCCTTGAAACATAAGTTGTATATCCAAAAAAAGACTATCTACTCGATATATGCCTTAATTATATAATTGTGAAATACAACCCAAAGGTACTCTTTGAGATAAGATGTGAGGATCTTGGGCCAGCCTAGCCATGCAGGCTGAATGGGCTCCGCCAGTCCGGGTGGTGTAGGCTGGCCTAGCCTCTAGTGCCATAGCTTCTCCGGTTGGCACGTGGTGAGTCTAGCTCTTTCCGTCTCTACAAGAGTTAGTTTGTATTAAAATGACCTCTTCCCTACTGATTGTGGTTTGAGGCCAATATTAGTTCCAGGATATATTTGAATAATGAGTACTTTCGAGAACACTTGTGATACTGCGCATTCCGTACCTAACATGGAGGTCCCATTATGCAACCAATGGAAAAAAAATGGTTAAACCATTCGTTTTGGTGGTTAGTACCATTTTCACCGTTACCTTCGCGTACTATCACGTTTTTCGCTGGGCTCTTTATTGGATTATTGACAAGCTCACAGCTCAATCGCTTCAGGCCATTGGTTTACCGTATCCGGCGGTGCCTTTTTACATGCCAGTGGACAGCGGTACTGTTCGGATTGGCCCTGGGGACTCGTTTAGTGACTCGTTTAGTGACTCGTTTAGTCCTCAACGTGGCCCTCGTAATGAGTATGGTCCTCGTTATGGCCTTTTTCACGCTTATGGGGATGATTTTGCTTTCGTCTTCCGTCACAACACGAGGTCGTTTGATGTAAGAAGGGAGGGACCAGCCTAGACCTGGTAAAGTCTGGCTCGTCCCGGGTTTGCTTCCAAGCATTTGATGACCTACATCGGACCACGTGGACAACGGATTCTCTTCCTAATTCTGATAGCCTCCGGATCCTCGGACGCCGTTATTCGGACCGAGGGATTATCTACACCCTTGCTGGTAATGATCATCTCCTCTTCCGGAATAACGAGTCACTCATGACCCTCCCTCGGTCCGCCTCTCTCTCGAAGTGGTATACAACTTGAGATATGACTACCTGATTAGCAGGTCATCCCCAGCGGCTATGCGAGCAATCGCCTGTATAGTCCGTTTCCCATGCTTACCAGTTGAGAGCCTCTCTAGGAGTTTCCCACTGGAAGAGTACTTAAATAGTCGGCCATTTTCCCATTGTTCTCTGGAAAAGGTCAGTTCTAGTCTACTTCATAATGAATACAATTGATTTTACGTTTACCGAATCTTACATTTGATGGGGAATCTCTAAAATATAAGCTTTTGAGAGACAAGTCAATAAATTTTCTTGAACACTATCAAAACGGTTCATAGTGGGGTGACACAGCATCTCTGTTTGACATGAATAAACAGCCAATTGTGGTTTCTAACTTCAGCTTGAGATAGACCTTGTCACGCTTCGTCAATCACACAGTGTTGTGAATCGTCGCTACTTTCGCTACTTTTTCGTTCCTTGAAATGTAATACCTGAGAAAATTCGCGGGTATCAGTAATTATTCGTAGCGGCGATCACTAGTAGCGATGGCTATAGTGGAAGTACCTATCGCTACTTTCGTCACTACTCAGTACTAAAAGATCATTTTGTGCAGGAGGGTTTTAATGACGACGACAGAGTAGAATTTTATTTCGTAGGTTACTAATGCATCAAATCTTAACATGCCTTGAAAGCTCCAGAATTCCAGGTTTTGGGGTTTTAGTCACACCCCAGTTGGACCTTGGGCTTAAAAACATTATCCAGAGACGTTGAGAAGTAGGACTTACATTGAAAGTGCGAAGATGAATGATTTGATCTCATCAAAACTAAATATTTTCAATACTAGTACTTCTTCAGGTTTGACGAATTGAGATGCCAGCCTGGAATTGCTGGGTAGGTGCATTCCGTACGAAAGTGTTCTATCATCCTCTCCTCGTCCTCAACAACGGGTTTGAGATCTCACGTTTAAAGCCCACACCGAATGACTACTGGGGCAAACTCTGAACAGGGCTAAACATAATTATCATCAACAGTTCTGCTATTGCGACCACTCATTTGGAATAATTTGAAGATGAATACGGGACAAAGAATTTTGCGCTGAGTGGTTGAACTCGAGTATGTCTGCCTTAGATGTACCTTGACGCGGCGCCTTCGCTAAGAGCGGTAGCCTCAAAATTCTCACCGCAACCCACTTGACGTTACAAGAACTGTTCTATTTCGCTCGTTTTCGAATGGTTCTAATGTCATGCACTAAAAGATTCATTTGAAATTACAGTGGTGGCGGAATCGAGTCAAGCACCAAACGCCCAAAAATTAGTTCCTCGATGGTCGCCTTTCCTCGATCCAACAAATGGTGCACTAATGTTTACACAAATTCCTGTATATATCACTACCAATACTGATCTCAGAATAATGTAAACTTCAACGTATTTCGATTAATTGCTACTGATCTATCCACTACACAAACCAAATGAACCATCCTTGAACCAGGCTAGGAAGCTGTCAGGCCCCTAGTCGCACTAGTACCACAATCCCCACGAGGCCTGGGTTTTTGGGGGCAACGCGCTTCCCACACACAAATGTCTCGCGATTGCGTGCCTATATACAGTACCAATACATGACTAAAGAAAAAAAATAAAAAAATAAAAAAATAAAAATAAAAATGCGTAACTATTTTGTGAATCTTTATTCGCGAAGAAACATCGTGATCGGAATCTGCTTGAATCTTTCTTTTCCGATTATTTTTGATGTGCTATTCGTACCTTGACTTAAACCCATTAAATTCTGGGAAGCTGTTCTCTTATTCTTCCTCAAAACGGCCTATCTGTTGTATCCATTCGAGTGCTTGAGAGTCCCTTGGTGGCTCTGGAGCAGCTATTTCGTCGATATCGTTTTCAGCCACAATCTCGACATCGTCTTCAATTTCATGTTCGACGTCTTTGTCCATCCTGTCATTGTCACATGCCTCTCTTCTTTCTTCATGTCCGAGTACCCGCGCATATTTTTTAAATTGCATCGCAAGAGATTCCAAAAGCTCGCCACCGGATCCATCACCCACTGCCTCATCTTCTGGATCAGTGAAGACTTCATCGTTGAAACCCTCCTTAATTAACCAAGATCAGAAAGTTGTATGAGATCCTGACGCAAATTTGAGCTCACATCTTGCATATCTTCTGACGACTCTGGTCCAAATGATGCTCTGTCAGGCAAAAGATGGGAGCATTTCGGTCAAAAATTAATTCGAATCAAAATACAATTATCCTTTTTTCCACCCTGAATCGAAAAGTATCCAATTTTGAGTGTTTGAGACGATCACGGGAAAACAGTTTTTGGTGGGGTGTATGCGTGAGACATCTCGTCGCACTTCGTGGGAACCATCAAGCTGCAAAACAAGGAGGGATAATTCACGCAATACCGTTCACACGAACCTTCAACAAAGCTCTCAAAACTTAAACAAGAGGAGATATACATTCTGTGTTTTTTTTTCGTGTTTAAGTCCCTCGAAAATAGCTATTTTTGACCGAAAAATTGAGGAGTCAAGATCGGCAAAAAATCTTGATTCCTTCCATACTAAGACGTCAAACGCCCAAAAGTTCTTGACTCGATCGTCTTTTCTCGATCCTACTTGACTCGATTCAGCCTTTACTGTAATCCCTTTTGGCTCACGCAAACCCACCACAAGAAATTAAAAGTAGCGACGAGTAGAGAAAACGTAGCGTCGCTAGTATTTCGCTATAGCGATGGCATGGAAACCCAGGTATTAGTATTTATTTGTAGCGATGGAGTAGCGATGGAGTAGCGATGGAGTAGCGACGGGAGTGATACGTAATGTCGCTTCTCGGGGTCGCGCGTCGGTGCTTTTTCACAGCATTGAATCACATCAACACCAGTGTCGAGCGCATCGCGAACATTTATGAAGTTTTGTCGAGATCACAACTCTTCTTGCACGTTCCATGAACTAATTCACTGGTGGACCATGACATCACAACAACAGGATCTAGTATTCTTTGATGATGATAATAGCCTTATACCAACCGATTTGCTTAGTCCAGCTTCCAATGTAATACATCTAATTACACATGCTGATGGCACACAGCCTTCTTGGCTCGTCAACACGTTGATTGAACAATGTTTATGTGGCACTGCGAATCTGGTCAACAGAGACCTAAAACATACAGAAGAGCATCAAGCACTGGTGGTTTATTTGTCTTTTCTTCACCCAAAGGAGTCGGTCATAAAAAGCTGTCGAAAGCAAGGCTTAGATCTAGACAACGTGAGCAGCTTTCTTTTCATCGATTGTTTCAGCGAGCTTTTCATGAACCAGGTAAAAAGTCCTGGGGACTCGAAAAGCCAATTAAATGAAATATTTGCAGGGATTTCCAGAAAGATACGGTCCATACCCCTGAAACGCAGAATGGTACTTGTCAACTCCCCTGAATTACTCCTAGCGTCGACTGATATATCAAGCAACGACTTGATGTACTATTTACAAGACCTCAATCGCGACTGTGGTGTTATGTTTATTGTTATAAATAGTGGGAGAGCATTGATTGACTTGGGCTCTGTGACTCCCGCTGATTCGGTGTTTAAAATCACGGACTTCTATGTGAAATTGCATCACAAGTCATCTTTGAATATCAATATTCTGCCTTTAGCTACAGGAAAAGCAAAGGATCTCACCGGCTGCTTAAGTGTATCAAGAGGATCCTTGCTGTCTCTCACAACTGCGCGGATTCTAGAGAAGGATTACGTGTTTCACGTTTCCAAAGACGCAAGCGTAAAGATATTTTTTAGGTGAGCGTATGTTGAAACAAAGAGATTGACATAGGAAATTACGATTTTTCAAATACTTGAGACCTTGATCTGGTGATCCGGGTCTACACTGATTGGACAAAAGGCTCCATTTCATAATTCTCTAAAAACGTTATCCGGTGCACTCAAGGTTGATGTGCCTCTAAATCAAATAAGCAACAATCGCTGCCAATCCAGCAGCACCAACAACCACACTTTCTGCACCAGCCTTAGAAGAGGAGGCCGACGATTTGCTGGCCGACGATTTGCTGGCAGAGGCCGACGATTTGTTGGCAGAGACCGACGCTTTCAACCCGTGAACAGAAGGGGGTTGAGTGATCATGGTTGTTCCCGAAAAGGATGTATATGTAGGTTCATCGTCAGCATCGTCTTCATCATCGTCATCGTTATCGTCATCTTTATCATCGTCATCACCTTCATCGTCATCACCTTCATCGTCATCACCTTCATCGTCATCACCTTCATCGTCATCACCTTCATCGTCATCACCTTCATCGTCATCACCTTCATCGTCATCACCTTCATTGTCATCACCTTCATCGTCATCATCAGCTGAAGTGTCGGCAGATTTAGTAAGCGACACAGAAGTGCATTTTTCGAATGGAGCAGTGGCATTACTCTTGTTGTTCACAGCAATTATGTATTCCTTCTCGGAATAGTTATTAGGATCACCTGTGTTCTTGCAAACGAAAAAGTTTAAGCCTTCAATTGCGTCTCCATTGAAGGAAAAGGTTGAGGGAGCCACAGCTGGGCCAGAAGCCAAATATGAACCAGAGACACCAAGGTTTGCAACTTTCTCACCCTGGCTGTTGGTGGCAATGCCATTCTGCAAGTCGAAAACCTCCCCTGATCCACGTGCAGAAGCTAAGAAGAAGTTGATTCCAGCACCTTCATGAATAGAGGAAATTGGGAAATCGATCGAGCTGTCTTTACTCTTAGCCCTAAATGATACAGACTCGGCGTAAGCAGTGATGGTGGAACCGAGCACGGTCAAAGCAAAATGGGTGGTTTTCATTTTAGATGATAATACTGTTAGAATAATTTTTTACTTCCCTCGAGTAACTAGGGGGTCCTTATATACTAGTGAATTCATGTTGAAGACTTGTTGGGATTATTCCGATACCCCTAAATAGCTAATTATAGAACCTTTAATTCTATAAATAGTGCTTATTCCAGCATGCATCGGCCTGAATCATCAAACCCAAACAACGTACAGAATTGAAGTTGAGCTTACCTGCATATTTGACTAGATTATTCTCCACTGCGCCTCAAAAAAAAAAAAAAAAAAAAACCCTTCTATGACACATGGTGTGACACATGTTGTGAATGTTCCAAGCTAGATCTGAATTCTGAGATACGGCTTAGAAGGTCTTGGCAACAGAAGTGTTACTATTAGATTTATACAGCCACGAGGTTAGATTGCCTTCAATATACATTGTCTCGGTTACATTATCGATTCTGAAGTGAATATAGGTTTTCCTGTTCGACAGTAAGACTTTTAATCTCCTAGACGAGGTGCCCCATTATTTGCAAGTTCCCTTGTAAGTTCATTCGAAACGTACGAGAACCTGATTCTGGCTTTTAATCATGAGTTTTTCTTCGTGACTGTGATCAGCTTCAGTCACTCAAATTACTAAATGGATTACTGGGGCTTCAGATTGAGAAATGGTGAAGAGAGTTATTTTTAGTACATTTCCACATTTCAAGGAGCAATCGAGCAATTTTCACGGCACGCAACACGACCCTGTGTTGTAAAATGTACTTCTCTTTCGGTGTGTAGAGTTAGTAGCTACCAGGTAGGGTGATGAAGAAAAGCAAAATGATTTCAACTCCTCTAAGTTATGTACATGAAGTGGTCACCCCAGCTAGATCAAATGCAAAACTGCAAACTCAGTTTGTTTCAGCTCAGTATCCTTCGCATCAACAGGATGACTTGCAATGGCACTCACAGGCCACAACTTGCAGAGAATTGATGTATCATCAGGAATGAGTGTTTCCTTTCCGTTGATTTCTTTTTTTTTTTTTTTTTTTTTTGTTTTGCTTTAATATACTATCCTCTCTGAACTGATCACCTGCTCTTATTAATAGCGGGCTTAGTCATGAACAACCAATCCTCTATTTTTGTCCCTCTATTTTCATCGTGGAGAGATAAAATTTATGATAAAAATACCTTGCGGGATCCTAAATATAGATATCTATATATATTTCAAATGATTCATCTGATTTGAGAGAAGATGTTCGTAGTCTGAGCTTGCCCAGTACTATCACACTGTCTCAACCATTTTCAAAGAAATGGCTTGAAGAGCAATTATTTGATAATACAGGTTGTAGATCCGTTGCCCGATCATTACTACCGCAGGTTTTCATTGTTAGACATTTAAAGGCAACTTGCCTAAATGAAACATCTCGCAGAGGGATAAATAACCGCGCCCATACATTGACCGTAGACAGGATAATTGAGTTTTCGCTCAGATATTTGAAAAAAAAAACGCGTAAAACGTTTCCAAAAATACTGTACGATATTCCTTTCATAGTAGTAAAAAAATCTGACTTCAAGCATGTGTTGTGGCCCAGAAACTGTACTCAATAACTTTTAGTCGGGAAAAGAGAAATATGGAATACAGGAGATTTGCACTCGCTACAACCATTGTAGTTAGCTAACCCATTGTCAGCTCCAACTATATAATGACCGGCTTTCCAACCCTTAGTGTTGGATAGCCATACTGGTTTAACCAGAAGATCTCAATTAATACAAAGTTCAGAAATAAGAACCCTGACACCCTCAAGCACTACTAGCGTTATTTGTCAAGATACGTAATTCAAAAAAGTAAACATTTCAGATATATTTCCGACATTCTGTGTATTTTTTATTTCAAGGATGGGAGCCCAAGAGCTACAAATTGAAGACCCTACAGAGGACTGGTGTCGCCAAAATTTTTGTGAGCGCAAATTGAACAGTATCTACTCTCAAACGTGAAGCTAATATTGAGCCATGTGCGAATATGCTGTGATGTAGGAGAGGATTTCGACACCAGATGTAACTACACCCAATCATTTTCTCTCAACCTTTCACTGCTTGCTGTCGGTGATGCATGATGCTACATTTATCATCCTGATCTTCAACGAAAAATCGAGCGGAGACTTACGGTCATGTCAAAGGTCACATGAATTCCAAATGAAAATCTAAAGACGACGAAATTTTTTTCAAGAGTGATGGGACGAAATTTTGATGAGATTAGCAGTAACAATGCTCTGCGTTCTCAAACTAACAAAGCAAGTACCCCAATCAAACCAGCTGCACCCGCGGCAGCCTTAGCAGCAGCCGCAGCCTCGAAAGAAGTAACAGCAGGAGAACTAGATTCCGCAGCAACAGTCGACTTGGATTCGGAAGTCACCAAAGTTGGCACCGTAATGTAAGTTGAGGGAACAAGACAAGGTTCAGTAATCACCAACGTGGTAGCTGCGGAAGCAGTGTACAAAGCGGGAGCACACTTGTCGTCCTTACATGTTGTGATAGTTACAACAGTGGGTGAAGGACAGTAAGTGGTGAGACCAGCAACTGTGACATGCGTAGTCACAATCTGCTCAGATGTGACTGTGGTTGGGATTAAACATGGTTCAGTGATGACAAGGGTTGTTGGCTCGCTGCAAGTAATTGTTCTCGGAGCACATTTCTCTTCATGACAAGTAGTGACAGTGACAATAGTGGGCTCTGGGTAGTAACTGGTATAGCCTGTGACAGTGACATATGTGCTGATTCCTGTAGCTTCTGTGGTGGAAGTAGCTTGTGTTTTCGTGAAGGTGGTAGGAATAACACATTCGCCGGTAATGGTGATAGTTGTGGGTACTGAGGCTGTAAACAAGGCGGGAGAACATTTGTGAGAAAGGCATGTGGTTATGGTAACAACTGTGGGTTCTGGGCAATAAGTTGTGTAGCCGGTGACAGTAACACCTCTGGTCAAGGCACTAGCCTTTTCGGTAGAAATGCCTGCTTTTTTGGTCACGGTGGTTGGAATGACGCATTCGCCGGTGATAGTGATGGTTGTAGCATCTGTTGCAGTGATCACTGAAGGGGCACATTTGTGGTCACTACATGTGGTAATCGTGACAATTGTTGATTCTGGGCAATAGGTGGTGTACCCAGTAACAGTGACATCTGAAGTTATCACAGTGTTGTTATACCAGCCAGCAGCTGTTATAGAAGCAAAGGAGGCGAATGCAGATAAAGCGAAAGTGACAGATTTCATAGCTAGAGAAATGGATTGATTGCAATAGAAAGAAACTACCTGATTCCGGGTGAGGAATAGCACTGTATAAGTAGCTAAATTGGAAGAAGGGCTGCCTCGATGTTACACCCAAAAGCAATCTTTCTTTTTAGGTTTTATCTCCTTTTGGGCGGGGTGAAGGGGGGTTTTTTCCAAATCAGTCCACGAGAAGTGGGTGTCTGATACACACATAATGTGTCCGTGTGCATAAAGAAGAGGCGTCCCCAACTTTATTGATGCGCCATACACATCACATCACTTTACGTGAAATGTTGGGTACCAGAATGTGACATCGGCCGAGCAAGTACAATGTTTTTTGCGGCACGAGATAATTACTCCTGAGGCCCGTGATTGAACAAAGCTAAAAGGTTGCATGTGTTGTGTATATTCCCTATCGTATTATCTCTTGACATCAAATTTTATTTTACCCTATTCCTGAGCTAGAAGATAAGCCATACATGACATTAATGTACATTCGCCATATATATTTTACCCTCCGTGAGTGAAAAGTGTTGTAGTCCATAGCTTAGCTACTGGTGGGGATGGGTTGAAAATACTAAACTCAGTTCAATATCGAAAACTAAAAACAAAAATAAGATAAAAAACCTGTCGAATAATGTTGTAAGCCCCATGCTTTATGGTCAAATTAAGAGAGCTATCACACCCACAAATCCTGCAGCTCCTACTAAAACCTTTTCTGCTCCTCCTTCAGCTGTTGTAACTGCTGGGCTCGTAGATGCAGCTGCAGCACTTGACAAAGTCACAAGGGTAGAACCTGTAGCTGCAGTATATGTCGAAATTTCAACAGGAGCAGTGTGAGTTGACGTCGCAAAAGTTGTGGTATAAGCAGATGTGACTATGACTGCGTGAGTGAAACTCAACGTAGTAGCTTCAGGAACAGATACGACAGATGGAGCACACTCCTTTCCGTTGCATGTAGAAATCGTAAAGGTGGTTGATGTCGGGCAGTATGTTGTAAACCCAGTGACAGTTGCCTCAGTCGTAACCACTGTCTCAGGTACTGTTTGAGTAACTCCAGTGGTACCTTCAACACTAGATGTCACAATTGTAGGAACCACGACCGGATGCGTGAAACTTAATGTGGTAGCCTCGGAAACTGTAACAACTGACTGAGCGCATTCCTCTCCATTGCATGTAGAAATCGTAAAGGTGGTTGATGTCGGGCAGTATGTTGTAAACCCAGTGACAGTTGCCTCAGTCGTAACCACTGTCTCAGGTACTGTTTGAGTAGCTCCAGTAGTACCTTCAACACTAGATGTCACAATTGTAGGAACCACGACCGGATGTGTGAAACTTACTGTGGTAGCCTCGGAAACTGTAACAACTGACTGAGCGCATTCCTCTCCATTGCATGTAGAAATCGTAAAGGTGGTTGATGTCGGGCAGTATGTTGTAAACCCAGTGACAGTTGCCTCAGTCGTAACCACTGTCTCAGGTACTGTTTGAGTAACTCCAGTGGTACCTTCAACACTAGATGTCACAATTGTAGGAACCACAACAGGATGCGTGAAACTTAATGTGGTAGCCTCGGAAACTGTAACAACTGACTGAGCGCATTCCTCTCCATTGCATGTAGAAATCGTAAAGGTGGTTGATGTCGGGCAGTATGTCGTAAACCCAGTGACAGTTGCCTCAGTCGTAACCACTGTCTCAGGTACTGTTTGAGTAACTCCAGTGGTACCTTCAACACTAGATGTCACAATTGTAGGAACCACGACCGGATGCGTGAAACTTAATGTGGTAGCCTCGGAAACTGTAACAACTGACGGAGCACATTCCTCTCCATTGCATGTAGAAATCGTAAAGGTGGTTGATGTCGGGCAGTATGTTGTAAACCCAGTGACAGTTGCCTCAGTCGTAACCACTGTCTCAGGTACTGTTTGAGTAACTCCAGTGGTACCTTCAACACTAGATGTCACAATTGTAGGAACCACAACAGGATGCGTGAAACTTAATGTGGTAGCCTCAGAAACTGTAACAATTGACGGAGCGCATTCCTCTCCATTGCATGTAGAAATCGTAAAGGTGGTTGATGTCGGGCAGTATGTCGTAAACCCAGTGACAGTTGCCTCAGTCGTAACCACTGTCTCAGGTACTGTTTGAGTAACTCCAGTGGTACCTTCAACACTAGATGTCACAATTGTAGGAACCACAACAGGATGCGTGAAACTTAATGTGGTTGCCTCGGAAACTGTGACAACTGATGGAGCGCACCCCTCTCCGTTACACGTAGAAATCGTGAAGGTTGTGGGCAATGGGCAATAAGTTGTGAATCCAGGAATGGTTGTCTCTGTTGTTACCACTGTTTCGGCATGTGTGCTTACTTGTTCACCACGCGTGATTGTTGTCGGGATGACATACTCACCAGTGAATGTCAACGATGTAGCTTCCGAGACAGTTATAATTGCCGGTACACATCTGTGATTAACACACGTCGAAATTGTGAAAGCCGTAGATTCACTAAAATATGTCGTGAATCTAGTCACCGTCGCTTCTGTAGTGATCACCTGACCGGTTGCTGTTTCAGTTCGTACTTCTGTAACCGGAGTGATGGTCTTCGGGATGATACACTCGCCAGTAAAGGTAAATGTTGTCGCCTCTGATGCTGTTACGACCTCAGGAGCACATCTGCGGTCACTGCAAGTGGTAAGTGTGAAGACAGTGGACTCGGGACAGTAAGTCGTGAAACCAGTCACCGTAACATCAGTTGTAATAAATTTTCCAGTTCCTGTTGTGACTTTCTCTGTAGTTGAAGGCGAGCCAGGGGCAAGAGTTGTTTGAACAACACACTCGCCAGTAATGGTTATGGTTGTCGCTTCAGAAGCAGTGATGGTCTCGGGTGCGCACTTGCCGTCGCTGCATGTAGTGACAGTGATCACGGTTGGCTGGGGACAATAGGTAGTGTATCCAGTCTTAGTCACTTCAGTAACGATCGCGGAACTATTAGACCAAGCAAATGCAGATGCAGTAGCAGCTTTGAAGGCGGCCACCGCAGACAAAGCGAAGGTGAGAGATTTCATAGCAGTTTGAAGATTATGAACTGAACAATTTTACAAACATGGAACATGGGCTCTTTTTATTTTATAAGCGAATTTAAATGTGGACCAAGACAATCTTTTGAGTATTTCCCCTACACATTGGCTCTCACCCATCTAAATGTTGCTCAGACGATTATCTACTGATGCAGGGGCAGTCCTTCAACAAGGCTTGGGCGAGTCTAGGCGCAAAAGAAACAATTGGTGCACGTTCTACTCTTTCTCGCATCACAGAAAGTTCGGGTACGCGCTATTTCATCGTTGGAATTTGACGCAAATACAGTCGCTATCAAGTTTTGATTTGCAATCCCCAGAGTAGGGGCTTAGTGTCCATAGTTTTGTTGGTGCAAACTTGGCTGGAGCTTCAATGGCGCCTTATAGAAGAACATGCTGCGTGTGCCTGTGGTTCGTCGTTGCAACCAGCCCAAAGTTTGTGATTTCGCCGCGTGAGCTTAATCACTCGCGAGCTTATCAGGAGAATTGTCTCAGATATCAAACAGCACTGCATCCTATTTTATCTTGTGTTCAGTGTGCGAAATTTGTATTCTTTTCTTGAAGAGGCATACGAGGGCAAGTGAACACCCAGATGATAGTACTTTTTATAATTCGAATCAACGCTACATTAAGAACTACTACACAGATAGTGCGATTGGGCTCAATTTTTTTTTTCAACCATGTAAAACGAATATCTGAATAGGTTGGGAGAAACCTACACAGACGGGATCTTTCATGGCACCCAAAGAAGCTTTTTCATGGCAAGACTGACCTCAGAAAACCGTACTTACCCCTTATTTGGCATCTGCGCTTGCTTTTTCCTCAGCCAATCTTTTAATAGACCAATGTATCACATGTACGGTGTGTTATCCGAGTACGCCCCCACTTCCTGCAAGTGGGGGCAATCCTACGACGATTAAGACCAACACTTGTGTCATTCTTGCCAAAAATATGTGGAGCTTTCTTTAGTATGTCTCCGTTTTAAGGCCAGTCATGAAAGTAGATAGTGGGGCATGGCGGCTTCAATTTTTTTCTTTTGAACTTTGCACCGTACCTCAATCCTTCGCTGTGTGACCATCCACTATTATGAATAGTTGACGCATTATTAAATGTCTACAAAACCTTTCCATAGAATTACAGTATGTATTCGCGCATGATCTTGAGGGCGGTATGTAGTGTCGAGTGTCATCAGCCCCTGCGTCTCGTGCTAATGTGCAGGCTCACCATAAACCCGAAAACCCATTCATTCCGCGGATGTCTCGTAAGCTATGATTCGCTTAGGGGAGAAACTGTCTTAAAGCCTGTTTTCGAGATCTCTTGCTTTTACTTAAATCAATTAATCTATACTTCATGGCAATGGTTTTCTGTAACAACTTGCAAGCATGTTTTCGGCGATGGACTTCCAATTTGGTAGGGGACACGGGCCCATGCATACCAAATGGTATTAGAGAACAGGACACTTTGACCGGAATTGGACACAAATCTCCACATAATAATTTAATTTGAACTGGTGCTTGAAACTTAACACTCTTCAAGCTTATCCAGAAAGCTAATAAAAAACCCAAAAGCCTACAGATACTTATAGTTTCTTCTTCGCTCCCCTTGATAAAGCTGCAGTACTTATGCGTTCTGTTGGTTTGAGAAGACCCGAGAAAAGACGTACGTTCTTTCACTCAGTATTCTGACATTCTGATCTACTCGCAGGGAAACAAAAGAGAGACTAGTGGTAAATTATTTTCTGTGTGTTAAATCAAGCCCGCGTCAAAAAGTTTGACATGGACCTGAACACTGACCTAATGAAGGTCGAGTCGGCTATCTTAGTAATTGGCTGGCTAAAGGTTTGACAAGGTGAACAATGCGAACAAACAATAGGCTAAACAGGCTTTAGTATACTCTAAGCGGACAATTTCAAAAGACATTTACCCCTACTATTGTCGCGGCAAATTCATGCCCACTCACTAATTCCTAATGAGCTCAGCTCATACAATGAACTGGCTTGTTGGCTGTCTATTTGCTAGTATTCATCCTGTATTTACTTAAATTGGACAAATTCATCCCGACTTAAACTTCCACTTTCCTAATTTTCGTGGAAACTCCTAATGACTTATCCAAAAAGGTTGGGTGCAAATCGTTTCACAATATTAAAATACGCCGAAATATCTCATAATCTGATGAAAAACTGCGGGGATAAACAATTTCAACTTACTTGAATACGGTGTAAACGTTCGATTCGGCTTTCGAAGATATCGCGCCGCATTACGTGAGTGAATGCTTTCATTTGGCAAAATTGCGTGTAAGAGACATCAATAAGTGAAGGTGGCTTGCAAGTCCTTTTTCTCTTCGTAAACCATAGGCTTCTTTTGGGATTTGAGTATCAATGGTCATTTATTTCTCGTTTAGATCAGAGAACAATAAGGCTCCAAAGTTCATGCGTGACTCAAAGAATGGATAATTGAAAGCCGAATCGCACTGAACATTTTGCGGGCTGAAGACTAATTGAGCGACAAATGACTTTTAAATGCGATTATATCCCTTTTCCTCGAATATAGAGTCATTTTTAATACAGCCCAATTCCTACACTTAATATGTTAGTACTATTGATTTTTTCCTTTTACGTGCGGTGCCTTTATGCTTTCACAGTCATTGGACCTCGCAGCGGGTCCTCACTTGAATTGCAACTAGCTGCGAAAAGAGAGATGGTATCATTGTATTCTCGTGCGTTTAGACAAGTTACAACGGAACTACAGGGATATTTTTTGGCGAGGTACACGGGCTTGCACGTGTTTTCATTACGTGCCTCATCGGAGGCAACTTTGCAAGTAGGTGCGAACAAGCGATGTACTAATAGCCCGGAAGTGACTGTGGGAACGTCACTCGATATTCGTGCTTCACGAAATCAAAAATTCTCAGTTTTGCTCCATGGAGGCTTGTATTACCCTTTGAAAATAGTGCATCTTTCGTCACCTGACCAGAACACCTTTTTGGATTTCCAATTCAAAGAGCCGTATAGTGACTTCACCCAGGATTTAAAACAGCATGTTTTCCAAATAGATTTCGGGTACAACGACGCTGAACGGTCACCTGTCCCCCATACGGATCCTCGCTTTTTGAGCGGGTGCAAATCTGAAAGCCAAAGAGGAGCTGGATTTTCCGTCACTATTCGCCCAGTGGATGGTGCAGAAAACACTCAGTTTGAAGATGAATTCTTTATTGAGGAGTACAAATTACACAAGCCTTGGGGGACGCCATTGCAAGTCATTCAGGTAAACTCCCGAAACCAAAAGGAAGTTTCAGTAGATGATATGGACACTGACGAGATAAAGGTTGAAGGGGAAACGTTCGAGCCCGCTTGGTACCTCAAGAGCATTCCTGCCCATCATCTAAAGCTTCATTTCACAGAAGGTGAAGAAATGGAAGAAGTTGAATATCGACCTAATGCTTCAAACAAAAATGAGGCGATTCCTCTTCAATACTCGGATGCAGATCTCGTATACACGACCGTCAAAAACAATGACGAGGATGTGATCACCGAGTCACTGGGATATGACTCCGAATATGATTCATCTTCTTCCGAGATTGAATCACTTTACGTGGAGGATGATCTGAAGAAGTTTGATGGGAGACTATCTCAGTACCAGGATGGTGATGACGTTGACGTTGAACCATTTGTAACCACATTCCATGACGAGAACATCGAGGAATGGGACTTTGATCCAGATGCCGACATTGTGGAAGATAGTAGCGATTCTGATGCAATAACAAAAGAAGATACAATAATCCCCACTGAAGAGATTGAAGAGTGGAATTTCGAGGCATTGCTCGGAGAAAGCGAGGGTCTACCACAGAACGACTCACCGCACCGAAGGTTGAGTCAAGATGGCGACCGGTTGAAAAATGGTCAACTTGTGCAGGTACCTGTAAATGGCAACTCGAACAAACCACAATCAAGAGGCCAAAACAACACGGCGAATAATATCGATGACTTACACAACAGTCGTTCCTCTACTCGCGAATCGAATCCTGTCCCAACTCAAAGCCATCAAATCTCTGCAGGTCAGCCGTTTGAAGATGTGAAGATTCATCAAGTCAGCTTTGGCCAATATGCTAATTCTTCAAATGAAGTTGGATCTTTGAATCAATTGGTTGTACTTCTGAATAGCTCAATTTCGAGTAACGCCGCAACGAGCATTCATCAAAGTCCCCACATGCAAAAATTTGTTCCCATTCAGAATGCAGAAAATAATGACCTCAGATTGACTGGCAAACCTGGTGATTTGTCATTAGTCGCGACAGGTGGAGCAATACCAAAAACAGCGGACTCAATCCTGGAAAATATAAACTTGTTTAATGGGGGCAAAAACTTTTCCAACAAAGCATTTAATGCGAAAGCTTTTGGCCTGGCTGGAAATCTCATGCCCATTGGTGGCGAGTCCATGGAGAGCAATAATTCGTCTTCGGGAGAACGGCAAGAGCCTGTATTGGTTAAGCATCAGGCAGATGTTAGCCATGTCGATTTGAAGAGCAATCCGAATGAAGATTTACGAAGGCCCACTAGTGAGACGGTTACAGTTGCAACCTTATTTTCGAAACAACCATTTCCAAAAGTAATAAAATCATCAAACTGGGAAATTGTGAAAACTCTGCAAAGAATCGACGAAGAAAGATATAAGATACATCGCAATTATTCAAGCAAAGTGAGCAGTGTGAAAGCATCATCTCATCGAGTTACATGTCTAACCCCTACCAATGATTCTGGCACTTTACACGCCTCAACCCCGACTATTTCTGAATCAAGAAGTATTAATTTGGTGCCACCACATGCTCGAATACAACCAGGAGTGAAAGCTGAGCCTAAGGAAATATCAGAGCTCAAGGTTTCAACATTACCCAAAAGTCCCAGTCAATTGCCAGTGACGGCAGTGAGCTCCGCGTCTCGCAAAAAGATTTTCTGGTCTGTTAT
This sequence comes from Metschnikowia lunata, assembly GCA_030583235.1. NCBI lineage: Eukaryota > Fungi > Ascomycota > Pichiomycetes > Serinales > Metschnikowiaceae > Metschnikowia > Metschnikowia lunata. The sequence goes on along the minus strand of JAJMHP010000037.1, from coordinate 33,052 downwards.
TGGGGTTTCTTCCATTCTCCTCCTTTAGACGTCAACGTGGTTGTAGATATGAATAAGATATTCTCCCAACATTCCTTCTACTTTAATATATCAGCTTGAATCTTCTGGCGAGAACATCCACTGGCGCAGTGCACAAGGTCTTCGCATCGGTGCATCAAAGCGGCACACCTCTTAATAGACCGTCCTTAAGCATAACAACCCACCGACCCTTTATAATGGTTTACTACTTCAAAGCACATGTCTCCAGTCAAAGCGACTATGATGACTTATGTCTCCAAAGTGCGCCAAAAGAGCACACCATTTACATGGGTAGAGATAAAATCGAAAACGATCCCTTGATCCATAAATCACATCCTAAGAACCTTTGGTTCCACGTGGATAAATATTCGTCGGCACATTTATATCTACAGTTGGACCAAAAGCAGCAGAGGACAAAGTTTGAAAATCTTGAGTTGAAGGAATCACTCTTAGAGCAAATAGCACAGTTGACGAAAGCCAACTCAATAAAAGCGAACAAACTTGACAACATAACTGTCATCTACACCCCGGTGGATAATTTGAGGAGCGATGGTCTGATGGACATGGGCACGGTGACTTTCGTAAATCCTCAGAAAATTAAGCGAGTCCATGTTTCCAAAAGGGATAATAGTATTATTAACAAGCTTAACCGCACCAAAACCGAAATCACGACGGACCAATTTGTGAAGGGACAAGAGGAAATGCTACGCGATTGGGACAGGCAACAGCGGGATGAGGCGCGGCAACTAGAACAGAGAAGCAAGGAGGAGACCCGATTTCGTCAGCTGCAAAAACTCTTTAGTGCGGACCCTTACGCTGATATGTTCACCGAGGAGAACCTTAGAGCAAGCAGTAATGAGTTCCGTAACGAAAATTGGGTTGAAGACGAGTTCTGGTAATCACGATATTTGACCTTGCCTATTTCTGTGAAAGTAGACTGGAGTGATATCAGAAATAACCTCTGAAACAAGCTCCTCGCTTGCATTGAAGACTACATATTCTGGTCCAGAGGTATCGGAACAACGTATAAGCTATAAAAGTGCAATGGTTCCTCTTTCTCTCTTTCTTTAAAATCTTCAAGTTTACCTGAGACTGTTCAATTAAAGTCACAAATATAGTATTCGTATGATTGTAGATTCACTATGCCAATTATGTACTTACTCTTGGTCAATCTTGATGGGAAATTTTCCCGCCTCTCTCTGGTCATTCCATTTCTCGACCCAGTCAACTGGACACAATGAGGTAAAAGTCTTGAAGAAGATTTGACAAGGCTCAAAATCTTCACCTTTCACGGCGACACATTTATGATAGTCCACATAGTTTTGCGCACAGTGCTTTGTTTGGTTAGTGTTAGGGAATCTTGGGTCAAATTGAGGAGTCTCGAACTTGAAAGTTTCTTGGTCAATAGCCATGTTGAATAGTCGATAGTGTAGTGAAGGTGTGATTGATTTAATCGAATGGTTTTTTCGCAAGTCTTACGATTATGCTTCGCGAATGCCTGCTCTCCATTGGTTGATGTCTGTGTGCAGTTCGAGAGTTTGAACCATAAATATAACATATATAACGAGGATACACATACCATAGATGAATCTTCTACTTTCTTCTTTTCAGATATTTTCATTTTGCCCTTTGTGGTGACAGAACGTTTTGTGAAACTTTCTTCCAGCGTAAGGACTGTAGTTTTTGGTCAGCCTGCATAAATGTGTCAACATGGCGTTTTTTGACCTGTAGTGTCCAAATATTTACCAATGACAACAGATATGACAATCCCTTAAGCTTTCAAAAACAAAGCCTGCCCGAGGCTTCGTTCTGCCTTGTACTCGTGTGAGAATTTGAAAAGACTTGATCACGTCCCGACTATTCATCGAGTGCGTTGGTAAGCCACATGAAGATACTCTTTAATTTAGTCTTTCACTTGTTTTGACCAATTTGACAACTTGCCCTCGGCTTGTTTCGTCCCTCTTACCAAAAAAATTGCAATGGACGGCACCTGATACTCCTTGTGGCCTCTTATTTCCCGTGAAATATCACTGGTTGTATACTCGCTCAGTTGCGAGGCAAAATTATCTAAGCTGGACAAGTCATCTCCAAGAAAGACCTGTATATTCTTTAGACTCGAGCTTGCTTTGTAAGAGGGATTGATGAGCGACGAATGCAAATCTGCTTTATTAAATTGCACAATTCTCCCTTTTGTCTGTTCTTTCGCTTGCTCTGCAACAGCTACAGCTTTACCGAGAAACCGGCCTTTTCCAACTATGAGAACGGCTTCATGCTTTTCCAAAGCTTTGGAGCTGACTTGAACGTATGCCTTTGCTTGAGATGCACCAACGACGATGAGACCTTCTTCGAAGTTTGCAGGCAAGCCTATCTCCGACACGCAGTCAGTATAATATTGACGAGATATCTGAATAAAGGCGTGGAGCTCATTCTCGTGTATCGCCTTTAATTTCTCGCTGGCCATACCGGGTGAAGTAGATGTGGCATTTGGTAGTCGGCCCTGGCGTCGCGCATCCCAGGAAATATACACGCACTATAATGTGAACATGATATGTCTGAAACTGAGAAACACCATTCGCACAGCACCCAGAAGCCTGTAGATAATCTTCAAGTAAAAACCTATTCTATTGCAAAAGATAAATTCCGTGGATATAGAAAATAAATCAAGTATTCAAGGTTTGATCATGAGTCCAGTTATTTTGTTACCGTCCACCAGGCTTAACGGCACATGTTTCTTGCGCGGCGATTTGAAACTCCCATGCATTTATCTAGGTTGTTTCGCAGCCATTAGAGAAAGCACGTAAACTCACTGTGACTGAATTCTAACGCCTTGTATAATTTCAGATCAATATCCTGGGATGTATAAGGGAGATCTTTGAAAAGTGACTCGATCTTCTGAATCTGCGCAAGAATAATCTGCACCAAGTTTAAGCAGAAGTCATCCAACCGAAGAGTTTCACTGGCTTCGAAAACCTCTACAAAAAAATCGAGGTCGAGTTTAACGTTTGCTAATATCAGCACGATAACTCTTTCTCTCTCGGAAGCAACACGAATGCAACTCAAGAACTTGGACAAAAAGTGACTCTGGAGTTGTTGAATAATGGCCACAAATGTACTTGTGTCCGTGATGGGCTTCATCACGTGAACGAGCTTCACAAAATGCAAGAGGCAGTCATAAACAAACGGATCCACGTCCACAGCACGGTGAAACTTTGAATTTTCGACTGCTTTGAAGTGCTTATCGATTTTGCTCTCTATCCAGGTCTTTTCAATCTCATTTATGTCATCCAATATCGTGATCTTTACCTTGTCCAAATCGGCAAATAGTTTTAAAGTCTGCCTCAGCAATGTGTTTTCGAAGAGCTCATCAAACTTTTGAAGAAGCTTTGGAAAAATAAATTCTCCGAGTGCTGTGAAGTTGTTCATGGTCAAAATCTTATAAATGCACGTTTCTGTCTCGTACTGAACCATCCCACCATCACTTACTGCTGCTTTTTCTGCCATGAATTTCTTCACACTCGAGTCAACTAAAACATTCATGCTCCTCATAAATTGAATTTCCAAGCTTATAAGAATTCTTTTGCTGGGATAAGAAGAAACTATTCGCACATCTGCATTATTCGGTTCGTTTTTCCGAATTAGTAACCTGGCCACATTCTCCAACACAAAAATCTCATAATAGTAAATTATCTGCATCGCTTTGGTATAGATAACATTTTTCATATTTCTGTCGCCAAAATCGTTATATTTGATCCAATTCTCAAGATCAAAAAATTGTGAGCAATCATTTACCCAGGTAGCACATATTGCCTCCAAGATTCTTTGGTCAAAAAGGGCGGATGTGTCTCTCAAGCTCTTGATATATTTGTTGGTGTCTAGACTCTTGGTTACATTGCCAATTTGAGCAGCGTAATTACCCATTTGCGTGAGAGAGCAACTGAAGCTTCTGGTTATAGCAGTCAAATAGTAAATGGTAGACAATGAATTGGCATGAAATGGAAGAAATGTTTCATACTGAGAAGGGGTCACCTTCATCTGGTCCGCCTGTTTGCCGCAGTCAAAAATAGTCATGATCTTATTCACCACGTTACTGGCTATTTTGAAAAAGGTATCTCTAAGTTGGCCATCACTGTCAACGTCATACTCGTTTTCGGATCTCGAATAATGCACATAATTCTTCACGAATTTTGATACAGAATCCTCGAAATATCTCTCAATGTAAGTGATGAAGTTCGTTAGAACCAACCAGGTCTCATTGATTATGGAAAGGTCCAAATTTTCGTTATTTCCAAAGATTTCAAGAATAATTTTCTCGCGGTCGGCGTCAATTTCCAGTGTAGTGTACGTAGAAGAGGCTTTGAAGTACTCTTGGACGCTATCGAACTTCTCAGATATATGACTCACGTAGGAGCCATCTTCACGTTGTTCGGAAAGAGATGTGATGTACTCTTGTAGTTTGCTTTGCATTAGAGCAAACCTGGAGTCAAATTTTTCACATTCGTAAAGAAGATCGGTTTCAATTTTCGATATTTGCGATCGGAGAAAGTGACTTATTGGGGCGCTATTAGAGTCATCGATTCTCATTCGATGCAATCGATCCACAAGGCTGATAAACTTAATATCCAGAGCCAGCTTGTGTGTGATCCTTTCGCTCACTTCGTGATCAGTTGAGAGAAGGTCCTGAAGGCATTTCTGACGGTATTCTTGCGCAATCTTCATTACTTCCAGGCTGACCTTATCTAAAATGGTGTTCTGTAACGTGTGCAATTGTTGAAGATTTCTGACCGCCGAATCGTCATGCGATTGTATAGCTTTATTCATGGCTCTCTGTTGCCGTTGCTCGATGTGTTCTTTCTCCTTTGTAAAACGTTGATAGTCGTTGATAAAGCTATCATCATCGTGCTGGGATAAGTACTCGATGAGAGTGTTGGGAAGATCAAATATGAAGCGATTGGCCAGCACAAATTCGAGAAGCTTTGTTATCTTTGCCTCCCTGGCATTATGGTCCATTATAGGCCTGATCATAAGCGAGGAAGACAAGTTCAAGTTGTTAATTGACTCTTCGAGCTCAGACAAAAGGGTGTCGCCCGTGTCCTTTTTAACCTTGTTCCGTTTCGCAGACGGATTGAACACCTTCGACTTCTCTGCCTCTTTTTGTGCCCTCAGCTTCAGGTCACGGAAGGAAACTAGAATTTCATCGATTGCTTTCTTACACGCAAGAAAGTCTTCGAAATTCTCATCCATAACAGCTTTCAACTCGGACGTCTGGTGTCTAATGCCAGCATCTAGCTTGGATAATGAGGCGTTTAAATGGTCAATAGTGGTGTTTTCATGGACAATTGAAAGATAAGCTTGTGGATTAAAGTCACGAGATGAAACTAAGAATTTTTCTATCAGTCGGTCAGATTCGGAAGTCGCTATACCTTTCTTTGTAAGTATTTTGGCAATATTTTCACCGCTCAAGGGGTCTCGGAAATCGTGATCTGGGTGTTTGTATCCGTGTAGCGCATTTTCCTTTGATAGCAATTCATTAAGTGCATCATATTGTTCGGGGGGCGATAAGCTTTCAAGTGTTTGTATGTCTGATATCAATTCTTCTGATGATAAGCCGGGCACAGGCAGGTCGAGGCCACCGGTACGGTAGAACTGCAAGAGCGATAGCTCGTCATCGTTGTAATTTAGCATCTCTTATAGAAATGAACGAGAAGTCTTATTTTTAATGCAAAAGAAGAGCTATTTATTTGCCGTTCCAAAAGCGAAGCAGGAACAAGCGATTGTTGGTTGCGTTCGGTTTGTCCCTGTCGATATCAGTCCAATTGAGGCACAGCTATGGCACATATTATTGCCCATGCAGGAATTGCCCTACCTGATTGTGATTATCTCACGGAGGCTTTAACTAATTCAACATAGTTGACTTCTTTCTTGAATAGAGTAACGTGTAGCTTCCTTTATAGTGCTTCTTTTTCATTTCTTTACATTTTCTTTTGAATTCGGAAAGAAATAATACAGCGGCAAGGGTCTTGACTGAAGACTCAGGATGTGCGTGTAGTAAGCCACCTCTGAAAACGAAATAATGATCGGCCTTTTCTTGGGTTATTTTCAGACACCCATCCCTTAATTGCTATCTATGATAAATTTTGAGTAGGTTTCTCAATTTATGTTTCAATTTTTGCAATTGAAGTATTTTTGCTGGTTGTAATTGCGGTTTTAAAATTAGCAGGTCTGGTCCTTTTGTTTTACAATTGTTTGTTGTTAACTATGCCCTTTTAAAGTTGAAAATCTATAAATGTAATCATTGATCAGATAAGCAGTAAAATAATATTCTTTAATCCACCTCATGAAGTAAATCATAACAAAAAGCAAGGAAGGAAATGTAGGCAATACAGAGAAGACGGAAAAGACAAAATGGATGGAAAGATTCTACTTGACACTTAATTACACTGTTCATCCCCGCGTCAGCATCCTATACTGGAGAGCGAAGTCCTGCAATTGATCCGCACACGGAATTCCCTCGGCAGCGCGCCTCACTATAAGGACCAAGCGCCACGCCATCACACCGAGAAAAACTCACGAGTCAAAATCGGGTAACCCTCAGATACCTAATACAGTGCAAGTGGTTGCAAAAAAACATAAAAATTGCAAAAGTGTCCGAACGCAAGGGGAAAGTCATCTCCGCTTTCTGATTTCAATCTCGCAGACATAGAATGGAAGATCAGCTGGAAATAGGTGGGGCTCACGCTCTTCTTCAGCTCGGTGAAAATAAAAACAGCAACGGCGATCCAACTCACAGTGAGATTACTGATAAGGAATTTGAACCTTCTTCTAATGAAGATCAAGAAACCAGATCGACAGAAAACGGAAAGTGTTCAATTCAAGTAGACACAAAAGTAGCATCTGCTGAAAGCTTTTCAGAGAATATCAGCTCTGAGCTCGGTCGTACTGATTTGGAAACTCATGCAACAAATGAGGCCCATAGTACTAATAACAACACGGAAATGGGCTCCAATGAGAATTCCGAAGTGAATGATTTGATGGAAAAAGCCAATCAACTGTTGAATGATGCAGTCGAGGCTGCGGTGATGAGATATGTTGGAGGGACTCTAGATGGAGGAGAGGAGCTAACTGGTACTGGTAATAATCACTCAGATGGAGAGACACAAGGGGACGACGATCTCTCTCGAAAACGCTCGAGGCTTAATCCAGAAGATATTCTTTCGGAATACCAATGGGACAAGTTTCTAGAAGATGAAGTTGCTGCTGGATTCGAGCGTCCAAGCCCCAAGAAAAAACTCCGCAGAACATATGACTCGGGTCAAGAAATTGATCCTGATTTAGATGACTTGGATGGTCATTCTGAGCATGATCAGCTTGTACATGCCGCTATATTGGGTGCCGGTGAATTGGCCAAGCAGCTTACGCTACCTGGATTCTCACATAATAGATTGACTCAACCCACTCTCAACCACGAGCGACGCCTTGGACACCTGGATGAAAGTGACGCTGCAGCTATCGACCAATTAGCTCAAGCAGCAAAATCCTTATCCAATGGAGGCAGCCGTAATAAACGCCTGTCAGGTGAGTCAAAGCGCTCCCAAAAATCGCAGCAGATCTCGTCAAATCCCAACGATACATCGGTTCAAGAGTCAAAGTACATCTGCCTGTCTCTTGAAAGTTTGATTGTACAGGCATCTAGTGAAGCATGCTCATGGTATAATTCTCAGACTGATGTGGGCGACCACAAACCCAGATTATTTTCCCAAGTTGAAATAAATATCATGGAGCATTTTTTACGAGGATACTGCCAAATCAACCACTTAAGCCGAATGGACATTTGCCGCCGTGTATGGACTTCTGAAAGACCAAAGGATAATTTTTGGGAGTGCGTAACAAAGGTTCTACCCTATCGTTCTAAGGCTTCTGTCTACAAACACATCCGAAGACAATACCACATATTCCAAGTTCGTGCAAAGTGGACACCTGCTGAGGATGAGCTTTTACAAAAGCTTACCGAGACTTCCACTACGAACTGGAAAGAAATCGGTGAGGCCATGAACCGAATGCCAGAGGACTGTAGGGACCGATGGAGAAACTACATCAAGTGTGGAGCTAACAGAGTGATGAACAAATGGTCAGATGAAGAGGAGCAGTCACTCAAGAACATTGTCATGGAGATGATAACAAATGAATCTCAAAACGACAAACCTATTTTAATAAATTGGACTATCGTCAGCGAGAGGATGAATGGTGTTCGCTCACGAATTCAGTGTCGTTACAAATGGAACAAGCTTCTCCGAAGGGAATCTCTTTCGAGGATATCTATGATGGATACATCCATCAAATTATGGATGTTGAACAGGATGTTGGAGTCGAACGCTACCGAGACAGATGCTATTGATTGGGACTACATTGTTCACATGTATCATGAGATGCACAAGGAAAAGAATAAGATCTTATGGACGACTGCTGACTTCATAGTAGCTTTCGAAAAAATGAGAGCATCAATGAAAGACCACAAGAATCTCCCTCTTCAAACCGTCATTACAAAGCTTATCGACTCATTGTACCAGAGCACTGTTCATGAGGGCGTTCTGACATCTTCAAATACCCACAATTCCTCAAATATTATGAGCTCATATGAAGAATTGCGCCCGAAACCTTTTCATCAAAGTGGAAACGCTGAGCATGAGGCAGCTCTGGTAGCAAACGCAGCTGTTGCTGCAGTCTCTTCGGGAGTCTCAGAAAGAGATGCGCAACAACAAGAATACAGCCTATGGAGGTAATTTGCATCAGACTGTTGCGTAAACTCTGGAGCCTCGAGAATGCAAATTTGGTGAGTATGATGATTATCAAATTGCGACCAACCACCTGCAACGACACACCCCGTCGCGAAAGCGTCGTGCCCTGACCTGCACAAGCAATTATTCACATAAACATGACATCAGCCTGAAACGAAACAGTCATTAGAATGATCCAGCTTGCGAATGATGCACATCAAGGGACTAATACCAAGGAGTTTGAGAGAGTCCACCAGCGTATGTTGGAGTTGGAAGCAGAACTAATCGAATTTCAAGAATCGAGCAAAGATCTCGAGCAAGCTCTAGAGGACGAACTTCACGACTTAGAATCTCAAAAGGCTACACTAGTGAATCAGCTACAGAATAAGGAAAAGATTATAGTTAACCTCAATTCTCGAATCATTTCTCTTAACTCTGAGGTTACCGAGCTACTGAATTCGATGGTAGAAAACAAGTCGACATACGAGAAAAAGATTGCTGATCTCAAACACAAACTTGTTGCCATGGAGATCCTGAATGACGACTTTCTATCAAAGGACCGTGTGCTCGAAAACAAACTACATCTTGCCAATCAGTTTAACAATGAGCTACTCGAAAAGTTGGCGATGTTAGAGAACGACCTTGAGCTAGAAAAGCAGGCAAACGCTCAACATAGACTCACCATTTCTAATCTCACTAATCCCGCTAGCCATCATCAGGCAGGACTCACAAACAATAAGCGAAGCAGTACCTACGATGATTTAGGGCTTGCTGAGAGCACGGTATTGGATATCAATGAGATGCTTGCCACCGACCCATCTGCCCAAAATAGGCAGCTGAAAGTGCCCCGTTCGGAATCATTACTGCGATTTCAAGAACTTTGCTCGAAATCCGATATCTTGCGACAGAAAGTTGTGGAATTTAACACCTCCTTACAGTCTCTGTCAAAAATGGAGGCCAGGGAGCCTACAACTAGATCTACACTTCCATCAGGCCCGAGCCCTACCAGCAGGAGCATCGGTCGCACAATTTCAGAGCCAAGTAGTGCCCAAGGTGGTTCTAAGAAGCATGATCTAAAACATTTGCATAATGAGACTATGGAGTTACCTGCTCGTTTTAAGTCAGTGAGTACCATAAATAGCCAGGTTGAAGACGTCTCTCGCTCAGTGATCAGAAGAAAACCATCACGAAAGTCCAAGCTCCGAAGTGTTATGAAAAGTTTATTGTCATGAGATGATTGAGTAAATATGAGAACCAAGTCACACGTATGCAGGTGAAGAAAAATACTGGTAGTTAAGTTTGCTTTTTGATGCTGCCTTTAGTAGAACTCAATTAATTTAAATATGTTCGCACAGGTCTGGACAGCAGTGGACATGGCATGTGCGTAATTTCGAAACGTCAAGCATAACAACGCGAGGGCCACGTGACTGGTGAGGGTTCCGAAAAGTAAACTTAATCTAGTTGAGTCCGGAAATATCTTTCTTTCTAAGCTGTCAGGCACATACGAATATCTGAATTTCCATTAGTGATTAGACTGAATTATGATTACAGAAATGAATGGACTGGACCTCCATACAAATGAGGCCACTCTTCGCTTTTTAACGACCCTAAGCCTTCGTTTAGCTGGACATGTAACCGATGAAAAGGACATTGACTATGCCTCGATTTTGACTGTTTTAGACGCACTCTTGAAGAAAATGCTAGCTTCAGAAGACGAAAATGTGCATCAAAAGAAAGGGAACACAGAGGCCACATCAGAATCTCCCGTGACTTCCGATTCTGAAAACGTATCTCTTAACATAGTGAAAGTACTTTCACGAAATTTTGTTTATGTGTTGAGCCAACTCCCAAGCAAAGTATATGATTTGGCAAACAACTTGTTAGGTGAATTATCGGTCAATGAAAATGGCAGCTTAACCATGCGTGGTCAAATTGCGTGCGCCGTCTTAACGGATATGTTGGAAAACTTTCCACTTCAAGCTGCTTCATTGATCAACTTTGCCGCCACGCAAACATATAAGATTTTGAAAAAAGATCCAATGACAGATAGCAGCCTTGTGTATTTGCTCAGTGTGGTAATTAAAGCTGCTTCAAAATCTGACATTGACGAGAAATTCCAAGTCAAGTTAGTGAAACTTGTGCTGAAGACACTTACTCAACATTGTGGAAACATTATTATGGGGACACAAGCAAATACGAATGATTCAAAAGAATCCTTGAGTATTGTTGCAGCCTCATATTGTATTCAGGTTTTGAAGGACCTATTGATATTGCAGACTTCATCCAATTATCAGTCACTACTAGAGACTTCTGCATCGTCCAGCTCAGGAAGCAAATTGAAGCCAGAGGCGATCATGAATCAGCAACATTTGTTTCAACAGTCTATTCTTTCATCTCATGAAAGGCTATTTGTATTGTGTTTGCAGTCACAATTCACAGAGGTACGCAGTGCCATGGTTGACCTTCTTGCGAATTTGTTCATCAATTTTGTCTCGACAGGTAAATTCGATGCCTGTGACTACTTGCTTAATCTTTATTCTATGCCAGATTTGAATTTGTGGGATGAAAGCTTAATGAATAGGATTGGTTCGGATAACGAGCTCCCGAGTGAACGAAAAAGAGAACTGAATGCACTTACAAGCCACGACAGTGAGAACATTATTGCTACAAATCGTGATAATCTTTTGTTGCAGATTGGTATTGTGGAAACCTTCATTTTCTACATCCAACTTGAGCTGCTTCAAGACAAGGACTTTCTTTCTGGGTCACTCACAAAAATCATGGACTTAATTCTACTCAAATTTGTGGATGCTCAAGATCCTTTCCACATTCAAAATAACCGATGGACCCGAACTCTATCACAATGGTCGAAAGTTGTTGAATTTCTTATTACCGAAAGTGGCTCTCAATTGCATGATACTTTGGCTCGATATGTAATGCAGCATTTCTCATCGTCGCAAGAGGAATCGTCTCGATCTGCTTCTTCTGACACGAGGAGCTCTAGCAGAGAAAAGAAGCGTGAATCAATCTTGTTCAAATTCAAGTCACTGAAGAAAAACAAGAAAAAGACGCTCGAGAGCGGCCAGATAAACTTATACACCAATCCGTATCAGCTCAAATTCGCATTGAATATTATTTCGTTCCTCTTGCCTTACGGCATTGATTTCAACTCGCTTATTCAAACACAGGGCGATGATGGTGAGATTGCAGAAGAGAGCGATGACATTGACAGTGCAAGTGTTGATGAGGATGAGAACAAGTCCACCACAAAGAAGAATAGCTATGTGAGTGATTTGCTACTCTCACTACTTGCAAATGATTCTGAATACATTCGGAACTACTCTTTGGAATGTCTTCTCAGATACGCAATTATAAACCGGTCCGAGAACAATCACTTGAGTTTGAATATATTTTCTTTGGTGAGCCGCGAGTTTAATAACCAACATTCAAGCGAGTCATCATCTTCACCTACAGATAGAAATATTACCAAACTGGCAATCACGAAATTAATGTCATACTCCTTAGCCTTACTGGCTATCATCAAACAGGCCGACATTACTCTATTACAGAATTCAACGGTGGCTAAGCTTCTAAGCTTCTGTACCCAAAACTTGAAGCATACTAGTTCTACAGGAATCAAGTCCACCCGGAATGGGGCTTGCTGGATCATTTTATCATCATTGGTAACATTCTACCACGAATCTGAATTTGTGAAATTGAATTCGTCTCAGTTTTTTGTATTCTGGAAAAATCTCTTGACATCTCAATTTGTCAGCAATGGTCTTTCAGGGGAGTCAACGGTTAGCGATTTAGAAGATGTTGTTCAAAACATGAAATTAAGAGCTTTCAGTTTACTTTGTCTCTTGAACTATCTATCCACGGTCGAAATAACCCCTGAGATCATGAAGCTGCTTCAATCTCTATTGGTAAAATCCTACAAGTATCTTGTGTTTCTTGAAAGCACATATGAAGATCTCGGGCTGGTGACAGGATTTAATCTGCAAGCATTCAACGATTCCGATTTTGATCCGAATTTGATCAATAACGTACTTTTTTCGAGTTACCTGGAAAACAAACAAGTGTCTGCTGAGAACCAATTTATTGGCTTGGTACTATACACCAAAAAACTAGTGATGCAAGGCTTCATCAAAGTTGCCCACTCTCTTAAAGGTGATGTCAACTCGAGCCTAGTTGTTCTGTTGATCAGAATATTTTCAGATGCGAAATTATTTTCGAGAAATACCTCAGGTGAGCAAACGAAAGAGAGAGGAAAAAATATGAAAGGAAAGACGAACACATCCAGAACTGCCCTAGAGTCTGATATGTTCTTTCTCGAAGAAGAATTAAATTACAATTTTGGAGTTACAAGCAAGTTTGAATCTCATTCTGCGCAAGTTGATCGGCTCTATTACATGAACGAACCCCGGCAAGAGGTCGATGAAGCTATGTTTGAGCTTCCCTCAAATTTCACGAAGTCTTGCTCTGAGGGCTCAGTTACTTCAGATACTCTTAACTGGTGTGATGATTTAGAGTCGATGTCGAAGCTGTCTTCTTCTCACAGCGTGAACTACGATATGTCAGTCTTCATCTTACACAGATATTCGGTGCGCCACGCCGACTCTGTTAATTTGACTACTTCGCTTGTTGATCTTTCAATTGAACTTTTTCAGCTTATTTTCCCGGGATTGAGCTACAAAATTCAATTCTCACTTCTTGAGCAACTAAGATCATCTCTCACATCCAAAAATGTCGACCCTATCAGGAAAAAGGCACTCTCCGTCAACGTGAGCGTTTGCCTTCACGGTTTACTTAATCATTACGTACAGATGAACCTAAGCCTCAATACTGACTTAATTAAACTTGCATTGGAAACTCTCGATTTGATCGATGAAGAGAACATTGCATTGGTTACAATATGTGCTGACCTGGCTGGGTTGGCAGCACATTTGCTTCCCAAAGCCAAATCTGAAGAGCTCATTGCCACAACTATTGCCAAGATTGTGAGCGATACTTCACCTTATAGCAGGGGACGCTGTGTTCTTTCTCTTGCAAAAATCTATCACTTTTGCCATCAGTCATTCTTGGAGATCCATGACGTTGTCACCCAGTTGATGAGAGATAAACATCCAGTAATGTCTCTATACAGCTTGCATGCGGCAGAAATCATATTTCAAAGCCCGCTTGGAAATCAAAAAATGATCGAGGATGTCATTACATCGTCATATTTATCTCTTGTTTCGCGTCACAGAGGTACAACCTTCACTTCTGGTCCATATGCAAATTTGAGATACAAGTACGGCATGACAAATATGGTTGCAAAATTGATAAAAGTCTGCATCACTTCACTTGGCCCGGGGATCCGGGAGTGTCCAAATGAGCTCAAAGCTAAGATCTTTCAAATCTTGAACCTCGCAGCCAATGGAATAGGATGCTCGAGCATGATAGAGCTTCTATCTGCGATCACCACTGTTTTGGAAGCTTGCCAAGAATTGGTTATATTTGACCCTGCATTAACCGAAGGATTTATTGAATGGTTTAACGAGTTCGCTTTGACTATGGTACAAGCTAATGTAAAAACTGGAATTGGCATTGTGGGGCCTAACTCGGTGAATACAAATAGCATATTTCCGTTCACCACGAGCCATAAAGTATACATCTCGGCGCTTCTGAGCTTGGTTGAAATGACTAAGATTGGGGTACATACTTTTAACAATAAAAGTATGAATTTGGCTTGGATTCTGATGGAATTGCGACCTTGTTCAATCATCAAGACTTTGATTTCCTACTGGCTTGATCCAGATTCAGGCTCTCACTGGTTTCATCGGCTCACGCAGCTTTTCAATATGTCCTCGCGCAAGTTGGTTGGAAAATTTTTGGAGGTTAATTACCTGCAAAAGCTACTCCCTCTTCAACAGAGACATAAAAAAACCAATAAGAATGCAAACATAGAGTTTGCTGACGAAGAAGCACAAAATATCGTTGATGATGAGGGGGAGGTGGATGACAAAAACCAGCCAATCAATTGGTCTTTCCGGCTGCTCATCTTCGACTTGCTCATTGGATTCTTGTTTGAAGCCAAACTGAATTCAAAGACTGTTGCTAATTTAGAGCCTAAACTCCAGGAGATTGTGCGTATCTCGTTTTTGGGTACCACATCCCCAATTGTATACGTAAAGTTGAAGGGGGTGGACCTTCTTAAAGTTGCATTGGAGGTATTTGGGCAGTTGGAAGACCCGCTTTATCCTGGTGTTTCTATACTTGAGCAGCAACAAGCTCAGATCATAAGTGCTTTAATACCTTGTTTCGGCTCAGACAGTGATGTAAGTGTCATCGTCGAGGCAATTGATGTTTCGTCACAGTTCATCAATCTACCTCGTATTCACTTTTATTCCAAGCAGAGAATTTTGAAAACGATGATTTATCTACTAGAGGAATTGTCGTCCAACAAATATTTGAAATTTGTGCACTTGGAGTCCATGGCAGAATACGGAAGGAAGGCCATACAGCTAGCAATTTTGAATTGCTGGGCCGAACTCAGCATAAATTTCAATAACGCGGAGGGAGCTATGGAACCCGAGTTTGACGAGATTTTGACCAAATACTCGAAGTTGTTGACTTCCCTCTGGATCCTAGCTTTAAAAGAGCTTTCCAGTCTCAAATACAATCAGCCAAACTCCAGGGAACTCAAGCTTTACGACGAGTACTGGATTAATTTCGTTGGTATCTTGAGTCTCATTCTCGAGAAAGATCCCTCCTCAGTTGCAGACTTCTTACAGGACGAGGAAGACAACTTCTTCTTTGTCACATTTTGCCAGTGTTCGGAGGCTCTAATCAAGAATCAAAACGTCTCCGAAGTATTGGACTCTGTGCAGAAACTCATCAAATCTCCCAAACTTGCTGAATATTTGTTCGATGATGATGTATTTGCCGAAGTTGTCGATCTCCTCGATCGATTAATTTTGATGGAAGATGATGTGAAAATAAAATATAAGGTGGTCGAAACAATTAGTATCTTCTTCCATTCATTAATTAAGGTCGCAGGACATCCCGATTCGTCAAGCGAGAAATTTCTCGAACTCTTACGGGTCGCAATGCTTCCCCTCTTCGAAAGCCTTCCATTCTTACGGCAAGATTTTGATCCCGATAGTATTTCAAATCGGACAATGCTTGAAAAGGGCCAGAAGCCAACCAATCTTGAAATGGTGAACAAGCAACTTGCTGTATTAGACCAGATGATTGAGAGCTTCTCCCGAGATTCGAAAGTCGATTTACTTTCTTGCATGCTCTATTTGATCTCCAAAATTTTCGAATTTGGCGATGACGACGTAGTTGGTGCAGTCTTGCCCTTCATGAAGACGATCATATCACAAGCAAGGGTCGTTAAAAAGACTTTGATTGTATGTTTCATGGACGTTTTAAGCCAAAATGGGCTTTACTCTCCGAGGTTGAGCAAGAAGAACTACATGATCACAATGATGATTTTAATCACAGCAGGGGATATCGCTCTAGATGAGAAGGATGCATCTGCGTTTGCTGAACTATTGATTGCGGGAATTACTGAGAAAGATTCGGCTTTGGCAAGCATACAGTCCATTAAGTCTATCATCAGCAAAGCAAATGGACAAAACCAGACCCCCATAACAATCACAAAACATTTGGTCAAGTTAATTTTCGATTCACTCCTTGAAGAAGGCGCGGGCGATTCTCTGAAAATCCAAATTCAGTTTGAAGTTCTATTCTTAGTTACCCAGTCTGCTTTGATCGATACAGAGGAAAAGTGCACATCATTGTTTGGCTTACTATTACCTTTGATGTTGAGCTATGATGCAAGGGATATCTTGGAAAAGAAGTATTGGCATGAAAAGATGACAATTCTCATGAATAACAGGAGCAGCAGCTTTAAGCAGGTTGTGAGAGAGCAACTAAGTGAAAGTCAACGGACTGCCACAGAGAATTTGGTGAAGTATCTGGATGAGAGCGAAAATGGCTACGTGAATGAAGAAATTGAGTTGAAGTCGTTCGCCTAATTAACGTTGTCAGATGGGCAAATACTTAATTCGCCTGTGATACCAAATATGAATTAGATCATGGTGTGCGCGCAACTCAAAAATTTGTCTCCGTAAGGCACAGTAGCAGCAGCCGTTCGAGGAGCGAACTTCATTTATACATGAACGTATCACAGACTACCAAGACAGGATTTTGATCTAAGACTTTTTCTTAAAAATGCTACATTCTTTGTTTCTTTTGCTATTATGTATTTTTACAGCAGCGAATGCCGCGACACGCGAGTTCTTTTTTAACACTACTCTCGTGACTGCTAATCCCGATGGCGAATGCGAGAGGTCGATGATCGGTATTAACGGTCAGTGGCCAAACCCGGTGATAAGAGTGGCAAAAGACGACCGGGTTATCATACATCTTCACAATCAAATGAGTGACCGCAATACATCATTGCATTTTCACGGATTGTTCATGGAAAATACGAATTCCATGGATGGGCCCGAGCACGTGACTCAGTGTCCAATTCCACCAAATCACACCTTTATATACGATTTTGTCGTTAGGCAAACAGGAACATACTGGTATCATTCGCATCTGGGATCTCAGTACAGCGATGGGCTCCGAGGCATGTTTATCGTGGAAGAAACGGAACAGCAAGACTATCCATTTAAGTTTGATGAACAAGTGCACCTAAGCGTTGGTGATCATTACCATTTGGAAAGTGGGGAAATCATGAAGCTGTTCCAATCAAGGTATAATCCTACTGGAGCAGAGCCCATTCCACAGAACACCTTGTTTAATGAATCACGCGGTGTTTCATGGGTTGTGGAGCCGGGCACCACATATTACTTGCGCATAGTCAATATGGGCATGTTTGTTAGCCAGTACTTGTACATTGAGGGCCACGAGTTCACCATTGTTGAAGTTGATGGCGTTTACGTTGAGCCGGTTACTGTCGACTCACTTTACATTGCGGTTGCTCAGAGGTATGGTGTATTACTCAAGACCAAACGAAAGCCGGAACAGGAGTCTTTCAGATTTGTAAGTGTCATGGATCAAACAATGCTCGATGTGCTTCCAAGCGAACTAAAAGTTATATCTACAAACTTTCTAGACTACGCAGAGAAAGCGCGTCATCCAAATGCGTTAGCTCACGGGGGACACCACTTTGAGAAGCTCATTAGCACACTAAATCCCATCGATGATTTCAAGCTCACCACGAAAGAAAAAGCCGTTTTACTTGATGATCCAGACTACCGAATCGTGCTCAATTTTACAATGAACAATCTTGGCGATGGCGTCAACTACGCGTTTTTCAATGGAATATCTTATACCCCGCCAAAAGTGCCCACTCTTTACAGTGTCTTATCTAGTGGAGAACATGCGAATAACCCAGTCATATACGGCTCAAATACAAACACCTTTCTTCTACAGGACGGTGAAATTGTGGAAATTGTCATCAATAACATGGACCCTGGTTTACATCCCTTCCACTTGCACGGCCATACGTTTCAGGTAGTGTCGCGTTCTGTCGGAACTGATGACGACGATAATCCGCAAATTTACGACCCTGAAAATGAAGATCATACACGTTTTCCAAAACATCCATTGGTAAGAGACACGGTGATGGTGAATTCCAACGGATTTGCGGTGCTTCGATTTAAAGCAAATAATCCTGGTGTTTGGTTTTTCCACTGCCACGTGGATTGGCACTTGGAGCAGGGCCTTGCTATTACTTTTGTCGAATCTCCCATGTTAATTCAACAGAAGCAAGGGAATTTGGCAAAGTCACATCTTGAGGCTTGCCACGCTCTTGGCGCTCCTACTAAGGGAAATGCCGCCGGTCACTTTGGAGACTCTGAATCGGCTTGGCTTGATTTGACGGGCGAGAACTTGCAGGTCAAACCGTTGCCTCCAGGGTTCACAAGCAAAGGATACGTTGCGATGATTGCGTGCGCTGCAGCGGCTATTCTTGGAGTCGTGTCGATTTATCAGTACGGTATCGAGGATATTTCTACGGATAATGCAGACCTTGTGGTTCATAAATTGTACAGCATTCTCGATCAGTACGATGGCGCAGAGGCGATTGGCATGCTACGCCAGGAGAGAGCCACTAACAACGGGTAATGAGAGCTCCCTCGTCTGACAGGGAATTAAATAAAACCATCAAATTTAATATTTCTCCGCATTTCGATATCAAATAAGCTTGGCATACGTTTCCATGCGTACATTTAGATGTTGCTTGCGCACTCATGAGTATCGCACGACGCACCTTATCAAGGAGCGACGAAACCAGGCCCATCCAGCTTTCTCAATGAGCGACTCACAAGCACGGTCAAATCCCAACACAAATTCGTATAAGAATGTCACTGCTATTTGAATGGGCATTTGGGAAAAAACTCACGCCTCAAGAAAGGCTACGGAAAAACCAGCGGGCGTTGGAAAAAACGCAAAGAGAGTTGGCCAGAGAGACTACGAAATTGCAGCAACAAGAAAAGAAACTCATGCTGGAGATCAAGAAATCTGCAAAGCAAGGTCAGATCGCCAGTGCAAAAATACAGGCGAAAGATCTCATTCGAACAAAAAATTACATTGTGAAATTCAATCTGATGAAAGCTCAATTACAAGCGATACTGTTGCGGATACAATCTGTGAGAAGTAATACACAAATGGCAACCTCCATGCGGGACGCTACACGATTATTACTGGGAATGAACCGCCTGATGAATCTTCCGCAACTATCGCGTATCGCTCAGGAATTTGCAAAGGAAAATGATATGATGGACCAAAAGCAAGAGTTCATGGATGACGCGATAGACGACGCAATGGAAATGGACGAGGATGGATTGGGCGAGGACGAACAAGCTGACGAAATTCTCACCAAGGTTTTGGATGAGATTGGCGTGGACCTCAATACGAGCCTACAGGATACGCCCAACCAAATCAATGTGGAGGCCGTTACGCCCAACCGTGTGGCACAAGCTGTGGGCGGTAGCGATGAGGATGACTTGCAAGCTAGATTGGATAGTTTGAAGAAGTAAAGTCAAAATCAGAGTTTCTTAGCTCGCTCAAGTGAAGAGTGATTGATAATTTCCGTGATCGTCTTGGTCTGGTACAAATTTCCGGACTAAGCGACCAATTCTTGAGGTGTTCACTGCCGTGGTTCGCAACGTGGATACTCTGGAGTCGGTTAGTATTATTTCAAGTTACTTAAGCAAGTCACCAATGATGCAGAGCACGATAGTTGTCACAGAGAAAGAAAGAAGATACACGCCTCTCATAAGGACTGGATGAACACACACTGTGTATTAGAATAGTACATCTAAATATACTTTTTTTCCTCCAAATATTGGATGATTTTTTGAGCGCTCTCCTCAACACTTTGGCCATCATAATTCTTCAAGTGCACTTCCGGGCTCTCCGGAGCTTCATACGGTGCAGAAATTCCAGTGAACTCTTTGATGATACCCTCTCTTGCCTTCTTATACAAACCTTTGGGGTCTCTCTGCTCAGCAATTTCGACCGGAACATCAACATATACCTCAACAAATGGCAAGTTGTCTTTGAAGTGTTGTTCTCTGGCAGTCTGTCTGTCCTTAATGTATGGGCTGATGAAAGACGTCAAAGTGACAGTGCAGGAGTCGGTAAACAATTTGGCAACTTCTGATATTCTTCTAATGTTTTCGTTTCTATCGGATTCCGAGAACCCCAAATCTTTGTTCAAACCAAACCGAACATTATCACCATCTAATCTGTAGGCGTTCAATCCCCTTTGTAATAACGCTTGCTCAATTGCACAGGCAATAGTGGACTTTCCACTTGCCGATAACCCTGTCAACCATACAGTCACACCTCTTTGTTTTCTAAGGGCTGCGCGCTCATCATGAGTCAAGTTTTCGTGCCAAGTGATATTAGTAGCCATTATATACGGACAGTGAAAGAATATTTTGTTTACATTTTTTAAAATTCAAGTTCGATCTGCAAAAATGTTGCTCGAAGTATTAAACAATTCCACGTGACCTCTGACTGTGATCTCAGTCTCAGCTCTGAGGCCCCAAGCGCGCATTCATTCAGATCAGCTGTTTTTTGCACCCATTTTCAATTATTACTGCCAAAAATGCGTGTGCTTCTTGCAGAACAATTTATTGTCACTTGGCCACATTCCAGGCTAACACTTTTTTTTGACTGATACATCTGATTTGAGCGGTAAATTTCGTAGTCTGAGCTTGCCCAGTCTACTTCCACCAAAAACTATAAAATTCTATAGAAAAACCCCTCCAACAGCTTCCGAGTGCATGACTTGTGGCGAACCGCGGTTCACCACACGCTGAACTTCAGCAAGGATGACCCTACTTGCATACACTCGGTTATTAACACTACGTAAGACTTTTTTTAAAAAATTTTTTTTTTGAATAGTACATCTGATTAAAACAACAAGGTGGAAACTATTCTATTCTGGGGATTTCATCACTCGATCCCTGAGCGGTTGAAAAGTTCTATTTTTTTTTTTTTTTTCTTCACCTCATGTAGGTTAATTCCGTTCTTTAATTTGCGATAAGAATGTTTCTGCTGGTTTTTAAACACAAATTTGAAGAAAACAACCTTCACAAGGAAAAAAAAAGAAAGGTAGAAACTGCTTTGAAAGAAACAATAAATAATTTGAATACTGAACTTTGTTGATACCAAGTTTAGCTTTGCATCGAAAGGTGTTTGGGGAGAAAGCCCGCATTTGATTATGCCAGCCCTCACGAACTGTTAGATGTGATGGCATGACTTTCACTGTTCATTTGACATGTAGAGAGCGGAACAATCAAAAGAACTTATAAAAAGAAATTGTGCTAAACTTTCTTTTCTACTCTCTCTTTGACGTTTTAGAAATCGGGTCCTGGGAGTCTTTACTTGAATCCCATTAAACAGACAACCCTTAACAACGGAGAAAAATCGAAGCCTGTTTCTCTCATCCCAATTTTGGTTCTGAAGAAATGAAAATAACCCTCAAGCCCGGGATTAGTACTGAGAGCTTCTCCGAGGCAATGAAAAACATCGAGAAAGAAGAATCTTCACCTTCTCAAGAGACCGAGACTGCAACGGTAACGAGTGGCGACTTTGATGTCATCTCATATGTCTCCACCTCTAAACCCAAGGAGAATGTGGAAGCCGAAATAAAAAAAAAGCCACTTAAGCAAAAGAGAAAGAAAACAAAAGATAAGCAAAAGTCTCCTAGATATTTGGAAGCCCAATTTCCTTGCTTGACTAAGAGTCCCGCTAATGTTGACATAACCTTGATCTCTAAGGAAGCTCCGCAAGAAAATGTTTCACCTCTAAGTGTGAACCCTTCAGGGTTTGGAGAGAAAATAAATGGTGCAGTGCTTTACAGTGAGGTAGCAAGAGCTTTTTTATCGAAATCAGCTTCATTAAAACCCAATAACTTAGCTGCAAAACTGGGAAAGAGTCAATGTTCAGACACTTCATCGGGAAGTGACACAACTCGAGAGGAAGTTACGGAAAAGGAATCTGAAACAAAAGACTTAGTCTCGAAAGTCTTGAAGACAGAAATTGAATGCATTGAAAGCACCATTGACAGTGCAGAAAGTGGCTCAGACAAAAGTATCAATGGGACAGTACGTAAACCGGAAGTTTTTTCAATATCTCGAATTGTTGACCTCTACCCCATCAGAGATCAACCCACGAAAGACTTGACGAGCATGACATATGCTGAGGCAGCAAGGAGCGTACTTTCAAAAGCTAACAAATCAATGGATTATTCTGCAAAAAAGGAAAAGAAGGAACCAAAAAATAAAGTAAAGGCAAAGAAAAGGCGTATTCTACCATCTTCGAATGAAATGTTAGAAGAGCCGACCCCGGAAGAACAAACTTTTGACAGAAGGCCTGTCCCAGACTTTAGCTATGTGAAGCCAAAGAATGCCATCATCATACCAGAAACAGATCTCGAGGATCTCAAAGAGCCCGATGAAAGAAAAAATAAAGCTCCTTTTATTTCAACTTCTCAAGTTAATGGTGAGGAGGAAACACTGAAAAATGCAACAACTTTAAAAAGCACGCATGCTAGTGGTGAACAAACACCCGAAGTAGGTAGATGCGAGTGTAAGAACAGGGAAACCGAAATAAGTGAACTTGTGGAAAAAGACCATATTCACAACATTCACAGTACGAACCACACAGAGTCAACGGCAAAGGAAAAAATCGAAAAAGCCGAGAAATTTGACCTGGGTCCGACAGAGGCCATAGTTTCATCTCAAGAAAATATGGAGACCGGGTCAAGGAACTCCTCAGCTAAGATACCACTTGCAACCTCAAGAAGCATACCAGAGATTGATAGTGATGGCTTTGAGATGGTGAGAAACGGGAGACGCAGAAGAGCAAGCACGACACCACGAAAGAAGATCTGAAGAAATGACAATTTGTGAAGCGCTAGCATGATAATATACAAGCCAAGACTCTCGAGATGAAGAATTTCATCTTTTAGCGGCCTTGGATATTGTAAGGATACGAAGGACATCACATAGTTTGAACGAAGCAGACCAACATGTATGTGCATCATGATAGAGATTAAATGCTGATCGTTACATTTAATCCTTATATTCAATGCTCAGAGTGTAACTGACCTAGCATTGTAGCATTTGGAATAGATTTATTTAAAGAATGTATCTAATCCCGATATGAAACGATCGATGAAACAGATTCAACATGTGGACTAACCCTCAACACCGATTCTTTTAGTCTCATCTTGCAATATAGTGTTTTTTTTTTGCAAAAAAAAAAAAAATTAAATAAATAATAAATCATCATCTACCATATTATACACACTGCAATTCCCGGACGCGCTGTACCTTGGGTAATTTTCTCAAGCTATTTTCATACATTTTGCAGCCATGCCCGAAATCGCAAGTCACGTGATTACTATTTTTTTCCACATTTCACTAATTTTTGGGTCAGACTTGTGGCCATTTGAGAAAAAAAATGCCAGGCTTTGGAACTTTTTGCAAAAATTAAGATCCCATTTACTCGGTAGTAGCTACAAGGATATGTCATAAAAGTGGAGAAAACTTTGTTGTCTTGCAGTAATCAGGCTCCTCCGCATGCACGGGTGTTCTCGCAGTCAGTTTGACTCGTCCTCGAGTTAATTACGCGTGGCTAATTGATCACGAACCATCTGCCCAAAGAATTTCCTAAGTTAGCCTCAATGTCACTCCATTCCACAAATCTCGACGGAATATTACCCCTTGTTGCTCGAGGGAAAGTTAGGGATATTTACGAGGTCGACTCCAAAACCCTCTTGTTCGTTGCAACCGATAGAATCTCTGCCTATGATGTGATTATGTCCAATGGAATCCCAGCCAAGGGGAAGATTCTTACTCAGTTATCCGAGTTTTGGTTTGATTTCTTGGCCAGTGATGTTCCTAACCACTTAGCTTTGCCTGCTGGAAGCAAGGACCTCTTTAAGCACTTGCCTGCTGCGTTATCTGAGCCCAAATATAAGGAGCAATTGGAGGGCCGTTCGTTGCTTGTAAAAAAAATGAAATTGATCCCGCTAGAAGTGATCGTGCGTGGATACATAACTGGGTCAGCTTGGAAAGAATACAAGAGCCTGAAGACTGTGCATGGTTTGAAGATCGACCAAGAGGATTTGCAAGAGTCTCAGGAATTTACCCAGCCAATTTTCACTCCTTCGACTAAAGCTGAACAAGGTGAGCACGACGAGAACATTAGTCCAGAGCAGGCCGAACAAATTGTTGGTAAAGAACTATGTGATAAGGTCGCGGCTATTGCTCTCAAATTGTATACTAAGGCCAAGGACTATGCACGTGAGAAAGGTATAATTATCGCCGACACAAAGTTTGAGTTTGGCTTGGATGAAAATGACAATATTGTACTTGTGGACGAAGTTTTGACGCCAGACTCTTCCCGTTTCTGGAGTGCTTCCAACTACAAAATTGGCGCAGGTCAAGACTCTTACGATAAGCAGTTCTTGCGTAACTGGCTCACTTCGAACAACTTGAACGGTAAGGATGGTGTTGCAATGGACGAAGACATTGCTAAGCAAACAAAGGTCAAGTACATCGAGGCATACGAGGCTTTGACCGAGAACAAATGGTGTGAGTAAATTTTGTGGCTTGTAATGGATTGAGTAGTCGCGTTAGTTATATGTGAAAGTTTCATAACATCGTTCAAAACCTATTGTTTTGCCTCATGTAGTAATCTTCAAATTCCGGTGTGTTCCTCTTTTGTAGAGTCATTCTCTCGAGCTCGTCGGTAATGCGTTTCCTTCCGTTCGCATCAGCCGGCCTCGAGGGAAAAGTTTCAACATCCAGATTGCGAATTTTGAGTGGTGGTCTTGCTTGCGGGGAGCTATTGCTGTAATTGGAATGTGGAGGGTAGTACTGCGCTTGGTAGTGTGTCTGATGCTGGAACTGATGCTGGTATAATTGCGTTGGAGATTGATCAATAAATTCCCGAGGCCCTTTAGGCTTGCTGGGCAGAAGAGCCCTGTTTGTGTACTCGAGGGAAGCCGAAGATGAGTCGGATTTTTTTCTTCGTAAATCAACTTCGACATCAGGAGCACTATGTCTTTTTCGCATCATGAGCTCCGCTAATCGAGATTGTACCTCCTGCTCAACAACATGTTTGAATTCTCTTTGATAGTAAAGACGCATATCCTTTACCTCCTGATCCATGAGTCGCTTGCGCGTTTCAAAGTCTTCTATTAATTTGGTTTCAAGGTCTTCTCGCTGCCTTTGAAGTTTTCTCTGCGATATCAAATACTCTTCTTCAAGCTCTTTCTTTTTGAAAGTTATTTGCCGGTCAATCTCCTGCTTTTGTGCATGGAACTTTCTTTCAAGAAGCTCCACTGCTTTCTCCCTCTGTTCCAAACCTTTTACAGCTTCTTCTCTTTTCTCCAAATTCAAAAGAGCAGCTTCGCGTTTCTCCAAATTTTCCAACTCGGATTTTCGATCTTCAAGATTTTTCATGACCATCTCACGCTTTTTTAGCTCATTACTCTTGATGATTAATTGCGCCTGGAAAGAATTTAAAGTACTGCTGAGGGTTTTGAGCTCCATTTCTTTCCGGAACATTCTCACAGCAATGGAATTTAGAAGCTCGTAGCATGATGGCCGCGACTGTGGATCGACAGTTATGCTCTCGCTTATGATGGTTCGAAGGTGTTGCGAGTAAACGGGAGACAACTCAGGAATCTCCCCACTTCTAATTTTGGCTTGGAGTTGAAGGTGTGTTTTCGCCTGAAAAGGTGGATGAAGATTGCAAAGCTCGAACAAAACACAACCCAAAGACCATATATCACAGACTGGCGTGTAAGGATTGTCCATCAAAACTTCGGGCGACATGTAGTAGGGCGTACCCACGTAAGTCTTTGCAAAGTCATTTTGTGATGTGAGCATTTTGGCTAATCCAAAATCACCCAACTTAATTGTCTTCGCTGGGTCCATTAGAAAGATGTTCTCTGGCTTTATATCTCGATGAATGATGACAGTTTCTGAGTCCACTGCAGGCTCGCTTTCTTTTTTAGCACCTGAAAACAAACTTACTTTACTGGCATCAATACCATAATGACAACGATGTAGAGCCAAAAGTGTTTGAACGAGTACTTCCCATATAAATTCCTCAGGAATTGCCTCCTTGTTCTTTTTGAACCGCGATATTATCCTTCCCAAATCTCCACCATCACAGAACTCCTGGTAAATATGAATTGCTTTCTTCTCTGGAATGTGATCATGTCGCAAGTATTTGACAATGTGGGGATGATCGAGCTCCCGTAGAATACGCAACTCGGATATTATATGGTTTTTCTCCTGATTATTCATAGAAGTATACTCTATTTCTTTTCGAACAAGGATTTCACCTGTCTCCCTTTGACGGACCTTCCTTACTGTCCCAAAAGAGCCACGTCCAATCACTTCTAGTGGCTCATATTCATCTGCTATGTTGGACATGTTTGCTTATCCTGCAATCAGCCTCGCAGTTTCTCTTGAGTTGTGGTTTTAATTTCTTTGAAGCTCTATGTGATTTCCTTGACCTTAATACGCGTTACCATTTCGAACACATGCGGCACAGGTTATTGAGGTTTTGAGGCTTATCACCGTGTTTACAATTTTTCCGCATTGAGAAGAGCGGCCAACCTTCACGTCAAACGCTTTGTTCGCGCGAGGTTGTTCTTAGAGAAATATTCTGGGTATTACCGTGTAGAATGCAATTCATTAAATGCACCAAAAGGTTTCACTAAGACAACTGATTCAAAATAAGAAGTCAATCCTTCAAACGGAGACTTACTTTTCGTGAGAAACAGGCACAGTTATTCCTCAGATTGGGAAAGATGGCCTGTCATCAATTGCCTCAAAATAGGTCGCATAACAAGCCGCGCAAAGCCTCATGCGGTGCGCGATGGCTTCGAGCACAAAGAAAATTAGACGTGAAAAAATTGGAGAATTGTACCAGTACATAATTCTTACAAAGTTGCGTGACATGTTCAGACTGAGACAAAAACTGACTCCGGCGTGATTCGAACACGCGCATCTTACGATAACAGAACTTGAGTCTGCCGCCTTAGACCGCTCGGCCACAGAGCCTTTGCTGGAGGTGTAATGATTGAAGCCGATCCTCTTTTATCCTCAGATCGAAGACCAGAGCACGGAGTCACGTGAGATGACGACAGATTCAGATGCAGACCCGCGCAGCAATAGCAATACTTTAATAGACGACGATTTCCGAATCATCTGTGCGGGGTGAGAGCTCGTCGCAGTGACATTCTGCAATATGATGTTTCTTTCAAAAAAAAAAAAAAAAAAAGAATCATGACCAGTAAGATCGAGAAGTTGATCTCATATTGGGCAGGGAATCTTTGGCAGAGTAAATTCTGGGGGACATCCCCGTGCTTGGGCCCGGCTTAAGCACCTGATGTGAGGTTGCGATTTAATAAGGGTGTTATTCAATAGTGATATAGTTTTTCGTGTTTTCTGTAACAAAATGGGGAATGTAATAGATTTGAGGTCTATTAAGTTAGAGTTGCGTTCAATCAATTCTCCACCGTGCATTTTGAGCGGTTCTTTGTAAATTCTAGCAATATTTATTTCTCAGGAACTTTTAGCCAGGAGACAGGTTAAAGAGCTCACGTAAAAACAATAGAGGATTAATTTGCGATCGTCGCGTTAACAAAATGCTTGAGTTTCATTCAGATGTTTTTGGTTATGCCGGAGACACGAGCGGGCGTAAGCCACTTCAGGAAATGCGGCTCGATGCCAAAAAGTTTATTTCTTGACCCTGAAACTCGAGTGTTCTAGACGGGCCCGGTCTTGATTCTTACTGAAAAGAACACACCCAGGCCAAAAGCCTCAATCTGATTGAATTTTTTTCGCAAATTTGTGCGCCTGATATCCATCGACTGTTCCATTTTCTGTGAGAGCCACATAGATTTACTCATCATAGCCTCTATAGATGAAACAACGGAATTAACGCCGAGCGCTGCCACTTCAAACAATATACCCGACAATAGATACAGTCCGTGCGGGTAACCACCTCTTCCCGTCCAGTTTTTCCAATCATTCATTGAAGAGACAACGTTAAAAACTCGAATATTTTGGCATTAAAAACACGTGTTGATACGATGTAAGAATTAAGATTCTACCTCCGGAAACCTTTCCCGTCGAAATATGCTTTATAGAACCTTTTTATCTCACCATTACCACAGTGTGAAAAAAAGTATTTTCGCCTAGTCACTTGCCTCAATCGCAGAGCTCTTGCAATTGTTTTTTTTTTCGATTGATACATTAGTGAAAAGAAGTGAAAATATCATAACCGCAAAATGGTTTCACTGTTTGGGCAAACCTACCACTTTCCTAAAACGAGGGCATTTTCCCCAAAGATTTGCGAAACCCCACACTATTTGTCTCTGTTATTTTTTATTTACCATTATCTTCAAGTCAGAGTGAAAGTTTTCGGCCAATTAATTCGCACCGTCATTAAAATGTAGAACATTCAAATATGAAGTTGGCTTGAACAACTGAAAAGGGGAAAAAAAAGATTGTTTGATGCGTCTACTGGTCAGCAATAAGAGAGCAAATTGAAACAAAGGAAGAACAACATTTTGGTCTTGGCGATCGTGAGCTGTAACCTCCCGGGTGTGAACTTGATTGATTTGTCTTGCCGTGGAGCTTCCTAATTGAGAAGTCGTGACCCCTCACCCGAAGAGGGGCTACGAAAAACTTGCGCATTTTCAGTGTATAAAAGGGGGTGTCCCCGCCCTTATCTTCTTCTTCATACTTTTTTTTTCTTTTCTTTAAGCCTGAGTGCTCCCATTAATTTGGCCAAGCGCTTCTGTGAATGCTGAAGGCTTCCTAGCTTTTTTTGAGCTAGCAGCATTCCCCTACTGTCAAGCCATTGGCATAGGGAAGCAAATCCTATGTTCATTCACCATCATCAGATCAAAAAAATATCGCTGCGCTACCAGATGTTAGGAAACTGGATGGTATGGTATTAGAAGAGCTTACAAACCATGATCGGTATAAATCACAGAACACCATGATAGGTATAAATCACATATCACCCTCGGGTACTGAATGAACACCATGATCGGTATAAATCACAGAACACCTTGATAGGTATAACATCAATCACCTCCCAAATTATCCACCAATATCCAATATAAAATATCAAATAGTTTTTTTTAATTAATTTTTTTCTAAGCTTGCTCACTTGTACTTAAATAACATAGCCGTGATAGTTTAAAAAAAGGAAGAGGGGAAATCCTCGTCGTCATAGGCGGCGGGATATGGCCTCTTGGGTGTCACTAAGCTGTCGTCTTTTCGCTGTAATTGTCCTCCTCATCCGACTCCACCTTGTTCGTCTGTTTGTCCGCAGCCAACACCTGGGCAAACTTCGACTTCGCCCGAATTTGAGGACCTTTCCAGTAGAAAACATAAATCGGTATCATGACAAACAACGCAATGCATCCCAAAAGCGTACTGGCCCATTGCAAGTGGTACTTATCGCCAATGTTGGTATACATGGGAATGGCATATATAGCCGCAATTCCTGCCAAAAAATCACGAGCGAAGCCGTTACCACCTGTAGCCGAAGCCGAATAATGGCCATAGGCAGCTACCATGTAGTCGATGGTGGACATATAAATACTGTAATTGGCAATTGCGATCAACACGGTAAAGATCATGGGAGCAATCCAGGGATTATGGTCGGGGCCCATGCTGGTCCACGCAAAACCAAACAATCCAATTGCCTCTAAAGGCGCAAGGAAAAGCAAAAGAAGCATCCTGCGCTCGGCATATCTCGATCCATCTCCTTGAGTCTTGATGAGGTGTTGTTGGCGGGCCACATCAGGAAGATGGATTCCGTAGGCTATGAAGTACCCAATCATGACTGGAATAAAGGCAAGACCGCAAGCTGTGGCCGAAAATCCCCATTGCCGATATACTAGAGTGAAAGACTCCATACATATGAAAATCAAGGCGTCGGAAAACCCAGAGAGAAGCGAGAGAAATAAGACAATGGGCTCTTTCACGAACATGACAAACGGACGCTTCCAAATATCGAGTATTTCCTTGAAAGTGAGCTTTTTCTCGCTAATTTCTCCTGGACCATATATGTTTTCCACCTCGCCCGACTTTCTCCTTCGTTTGGCCTCTCTATCGATTAAGATTGACACTCGAGTCTCAGAAACCAAGAAGAAATGTGAGATCTGCACCACACCCCCAAATATGAGCTGGATCCAGAAATTCCATCTCCAGGAAAGATGATCCTGACACAACCCTCCGAAAATAGGACCAAGAGCAGAACCGCCAACAGAAGAGAGTACCACAAAGGCAACTGCATATCCTTGTTCATTGGCTTCCCACATATCAGCAGTGATCCCTAATGTCACCGAGCCTCCGGCAGAAGACAAACCCCCGAGGCCTCTTGCAACAACTATTGCTGCAAAATTGGGTGCAAGACCGCCCAAAATCTGCCATATGTTAACCAAAAACAAAGAAGCTTGCATTATGGGCCATCTTCCATACTCCTCGGACCACGGAGCCCAAAGCTCACATCCGAAAGCGTAAGCAATTAGAAACACCATTTGCGAGACCCTCACTTTTTGCTCGGCAATGCCATACGCTTCTGCAATTAAAGGAACGGCACTAGGATAGATCGAGGTATTAAAGTTCATCGAAACTTGGACGGCAAAAACCACACTAAGAATCATCCACTTTTTCCATTTCGGAAAGCGAAACCCAAGTTTTTGGTAACAGTCCTTTTCACGAAGAAGTCTCCTCCCGTCTTCCAACAATCGACCTCTGCCGGTGGTGGAGATTCTTCGTACTGGTTTAGGCCGCTTTGCATGTTTCAAATGTTTTGGCTTCATGTTGGCATTTTCGAAGTATTCTTCAGGCGCAGGTTTTTCAATTCCCACTCTGGTAAAATAGTCAGAGTGTTCACTTGAAGAGTGTTGTTGACTGGGCTGATCCATAGGTGTGTCTCGCTTAGTTGCACCTGAAAACGAAGAGGAATCCATCGTTTGCAGAGAAAGAAGATATAAAAGGGTAAAGAAGAAAAGAGAGCAATTTATTAGCCTTTAAAGCTAGACTGAGCAAAAGTATATTTTGTATAAAAAAAATTAAAAATAAAACTTTGGCAGGCTTTCGCCGCTTCTTAACTGACATCACTGGGAATTAAGCTTTCCTACATCATTGCTGATGAGCAGCAACAGTTGAATCACACAAATCTGTGGCACACTCAGCAATTTTCTCTTGTCTTGCTGAAATGAGTAAAGGACTTCTGCCCTAGCAAAATTTTTAAAAAATTAACCTGCTTCTGGCAATAAAAATCAGTTAAGTATTGCTATTCTTTCCTTTGTACTTAGCTGATAGTCCCCACGGGACTCCACGGCCTCCCCGCGGAATCTCCGGATTATGTTTTGACAGTTTGCATAGTAAATGCATGCTTGTGCTTTAGCGGTGGCGCATTTACTATAACCGACGGATGAAAAGAATAAAAATAAATAAGCGACGACAGTGCAAGATGCCCAATCATTTAATACAAGTCAGTCTTTAAAATTCCTGTTCTCTTTTCTGGATGTTAAATATACAAGCTCGCGTCTAAGCCGCTTAACGGTATATTCACAGAAGTTCATGATATTTATTCCTAGATGTCAAGATAAGTTCAATCGGTGCCAATTATTACTAGCGAAAAGTGCGAGGCAAAAAAAAAAAAAAAAACAACCGAAA
The DNA here is from genome assembly GCA_030583235.1 of Metschnikowia lunata. Taxonomy (NCBI): domain Eukaryota; kingdom Fungi; phylum Ascomycota; class Pichiomycetes; order Serinales; family Metschnikowiaceae; genus Metschnikowia; species Metschnikowia lunata. The sequence goes on along the minus strand of JAJMHP010000037.1, from coordinate 1,011 downwards.
AACAACCGGGCCGAACATTTACAGGATATTGAAAGACTAGAACTCCTTCTATCGAATCCTCTACACATTCCTTTTCTTCCCTAGGGCTTGAATGAATTCAGTGCCTCTGAAGTATCCAGTGATGACTTGAAGCGTCAGTGGAAAGTTAAGGTTCTTGAACGACAGTGAGTAGAGCCATTAAATCATCATGTCTGTCCCGCACACTCAACGTAGTCAGTTTCCTCGCTAAACGTGCGTCTATCTCTACCGGAAAGTAGATACAGTTTTCAATTCGTACGTTATGTAACAAACTTACCTTAAGAAAGAGCTCAACATACGCTTCGAATGTTTATTCTCTGCTTCAGAACAATTCAAATAGTGAACGGCGATCTCCAAGATGACTAGTGAAAGTGCCCAGATTGCCCGCTTTGAGACTGAAGGAAGAAAAAGAAGAAATAAGATCAAGAACAAGTTATTGGCTTTCAAAGGATAATTTGAGCGTAAATCACAAGAAAACTCGGGTGCGATACATCTAACAACGTGAAGTATAGGCAGCATGCGGCTGTGCCTTTTCACGAGACAATAAACATGCAACAAAGCTGTAACAGAGATGAATTAGAACGAGGCTGAAGTGGAGACAGTTGCAAAAGCATAATGTGGAGTTGATTTCAAAAGTTGTTGCATCGGCCCATACACAAGTCAATACCCCGCGCTCATATTTTTGCAACATGCTGAATTCTAAACACCTCTGAGACAAAAATATTGCATTGTTGTTGTTCCCACTTTAGTTGTCGCGTTTGATCGGGCTACGGTCTTGCCTGCACGACCCAACAAACAGACAAGGGCCTTCACAAATCGACATAGAAAATACGAGTTTAGACTAATGACGAAGTTGGGGAAAAACGATTCAATCTAAAAGTTGCTAGAATATTTTCAAGTTAAAGGAAAAGAAGAGAAGTTTCTTTTGAAAATAAAAATCTCATTATTGTTGCCTCGGTGGTTGAATAATTTCAACCGTCGAGACGCGCTTGT